>OMOU01090415.1:0-10357 GCA_900312585.1 Malacocephalus occidentalis
GGTTCACCCCATGTCTTCAGTGCTGGGATTTCGTGAACGGCCCTTTCTGTGTGGAGTTTCCATGTTCTCCCCGTGCTCCCTGGGGTTCCTCCATATATATACATTGTATATATAACCCCTCTAAAAACATGGAAGAAGACCGTCGCCTGACCAGCGGCGGTTGGATCGAGGTGGTCCCCGGGCGCTGCACTAGCTGCCCACCGCTCCTGGCCTGACCGCGGAGGAAGATGGATGGGTTAAAAGCGGAGGACCAATTTCACGGCGACACCTATGGGGGCGTGTGTGTGTGTGTGGGGTGGGTTGGGAGGGCCGCCGTGCACGGGTGTACAGGCATGGTGTTAACCGCGACAATAAAGACGGGGGGTTGTCCGTCCGGTAATTATTATTATTATTATTATTATTATACTAAGGGTTAGTAAGGGTTAGTACAGGTTAATACGGGTTAATAAGGGTTAATAAGGGTTAGTAAGGATTAGTAAGATTTAGTACGTACGTTCCTGAAGTCCCTGAAAGGGACGAACTGCACGATGTCTCGGGGGGCCTCCTCGCCGGAGTTCGAGCGCAGGACACTGCCGTCTCCATCCAGGAACTCCATGGCAGCAAAGTCTGCGTTGCCGACGCCGATGATGATGACGGACATGGGCAGCTTGGCCGCCGCCACGATGGCATGGCGTGTCTCGTCCATGTCGCTGATCACACCATCGGTAATTATGAGGAGTGTGAAGTACTGCTGTGAGGGGGACAGAGAGCAATACATCATTCATATTCCATGGATAGTGTTGATATTGACCTTGTTGTTATTAATTCTAACATTGTTATAATAATAATAATGATAATAATAATAATAATAATAAAACATCAGTATTTCTGTTAGCTGTGTAGCACACAGCCCACAGCTAGAAGTAAGCTCACAGAAACACTGTGTTGCTATTGAAGCGTAAAGAATGAAAAAGCGGTGAAGGCATTGAACAGCCTGCACACCCCAGGCTACAACTGTATAGCATATAGCTAAAGGAAACACTAGCGCTACAACATGTATACTACTGCAGCGACTGTAATATCCAGGAAGCTCCGCCACCAACCAGGGGCTCCCATCGCCCAGGTGTGGCCAATTAAGGGCTAATTAAGGACTGATCAGGTGCTCTTTTAATTCAAGGAAAACAAAGGTCTGGCACAGGTAGGGTTAGGTGGTGTCTTGCTGCGGGACACCTCCACACTTAGCTAGGGTGAGCAGGTAGGGTTAGGTGTCTTGCTCAGGGACACCCCCACACTTAGCTAGGGGGAGCAGGTAGGGTTAGATGGTGTCTTGCTCAGGGACACCTCCACACTGAGCTAGGGGGAGCAGGTAGGGTGAGGTGGTGTCTTGCTCAGGGACACCTCCACACTTAGCTAGGGGTAGCAGGTAGGGTTAGGTGGTGTCTTGCTGAGGGACACCTCCACACTTAGCTAGGGGAAGCAGGTAGGGTTAGGTGGTGTCTCGCTCAGGGACACCTCCACACTTAGCTAGGGGGAGCCCGGGCTGCACTAGAGCATGCATCAGGTGGGGTCAGGGGTCATGTTTACCTGCGGGGATGATTCCGATGCGCAGGGCAGCCGGCGCCAGCATCTGGCCGGGGGGGTGGAGGTCACGACCCTGGTCGCTCTGCGTGCGCCACACTAGGCCGTGAAGGACTTCACTGAACATTCCATCCCCGCCTACACACACCACGCTGGGGTCAAAAGGTCAGAGGTCAAGCTGTATGATGGAAGACGTAATGAATGTGTTGCATACAGTAATCTACAGCTATATGTATAGCTACAATGAAAGATGCATCACTGAGTCTGTCTGAGTCTCCCTGGCAACCAATGGAAGGGAGGGGAGAAGGCGACATCTAATGCCTCACCCATCATATTTCTGTAGTTCCGCCTCCATCCGCAGGTGGTCTCTGGCATGATTGGCGTGTTCCGTAACTACAGAAACGCAAAAAAGAACAGCTCACTCGCGACACTTTAATTTGTCTCCCTGAAAGACAGCCAATGGAAGGGCAGGACTCACCGATGACGTGCGTGGAGATGTTGGCATGCGAGAACAGTGGCGCCACCTTGTGTTGGTAAATATGCTCCCCGTGCTTCTTTCCACTATACGGGTTGATGTACACCAGCAGCCTCCGTGGTCGGTTAGCTAGGGACGAGATGCTAAGTTAGCTACACACCTGCAACCCCGGTCATTTTGGAGCGTGGGAGAAGACACTAGCGTAGCATGCGCTAGTAATGCTAGGTTAGCTGAGGAGGAGACACAAGAGTAGCACATGCTAATAACGCTAGGTTAGCTCAGGAGGAAAAACTAGAGTAGCACACGCTAGGTTAGCTCAGGAGACACTAGAATAGCACACGCTAGTAACGCTAGGTTACCTCAGGAGACACTAGAGTAGCACACGCTAGTAACGCTAGGTTAACTCAGGAGGAGACACTAGAGTAGCACACGCTAATAACGCTAGGTTAGCTGTTAGCATAACTTCCTGTCGTGATCCTGAAAAAGGCAGGTAGTCTTTAAATAAAGGAGTGTGAAGCACAGCAGAAGGTCGGAGGTCATACCCAGGCCAGAAATTTGCTCAGTCAGCGTTCTGACCCACAGGCTGCACAGCACCTCCTCTGGACAGACAAATGTAACGTCCCTGACCTCCCAAGCAGGGGGCCGTGTGCACTCCACATAGGACACTGGAGAGAAACAAGAGAACATGTAGCGGAGTACTAATGCATACTACCACATACTGCATACTTACTACATAGTATATATACTACTACCTACTTATTTCCGGAAGGCATTTAGTGAATTTTGTATTTTTTTAAAATCTTTGTCTACTACCATTTGTATTACTTTTAAACTTTTTGTTAACCTGACCGCCAGTCCAAGTCACCCTGGGTCTAGTGGTGTTAACCTGACCGCCAGTCCAAGTCACCCTGGGTCTAGTGGTGTTAAGCTGACCGCCAGTCCAAGTCACCCTGGGTCTAGTGGTGTGAAGCTGACCGCCAGTCCAAGTCACCCTGGGTCTAGTGGTGTTAAGCTGACCGCCAGTCCAAGTCACCCTGGGTCTAGTGGTGTTAACCTGACCGCCAGTCCAAGTCACCCTGGGTCTAGTGGTGTTAAGCTGACCGCCAGTCCAAGTCACCCTGGGTCTAGTGGTGTTAAACTGACCGCCAGTCCAAGTCACCCTGGGTCTAGTGGTGTTAAGCTGACCACCAGAATGATCTTGGTTTTCTTGCCCACTGATTGGCAATTCCAGAGTCCCCCCCTCACACCCAGGTCTGTGTAGGTTGAGATCGCTGGGTAGACTGGAGGAGTTGCAGCACCGAGTGGAGGGCCCTTGGCGACATCTGCTATGGTAGGATATCCTGACTGAAATGGAGTCTAGGTACATGGCTAGGGCGTGTGGAAGGAAGGACTAAGCTCTAGGACTTCCTGGACAGACTCCCACAGAGAGACTCCCTTGTCTTTGTTTGACTGGGTCTTGACTCCCGCAGAAAGACTCCCTTGTCTTTGTTTGACTGGATCTTGACTCCCTATCAGAACTCAGGGTTGTTGGGTGTGCAAAGTAACGAAGAAGAAACTTTCTCTCAGCTCTAACGTGACGATGGTGAGAACACCATTGTCTTTTCATTCCGCTGTGTGGCACCACTTTGGATTCACCGTGCAGTACGATGACGAGGGTCAGAACAAACAAACTACAGTCTGCAAACACAGCGTTATCACGTGAGCTAGAAACACATCTACTGTGATGCATCACCCATCACCCGCCTGTCAACCCGTCTATCTACCTGTCTGTCTGTCTAGCTGTCTACCTGTGAAGGAATGTGCTGAATCCTCTTTGTGTCTGTGGAGCATCTTCTGCCAGTGTCTGGAGCTCCTATGTCCCCTGCTACTGGTCTTGGTACATGTGGTGGAGGTACTGCTACTGCTCCCGGTACATGTGGTGGAGGTACTGCTACTGGTCCCAGTACATTTGGTGGAGGTACTGCTACTGGTCCCGGTACATGTGGTGAAGGTACTGCTACTGGTCCCGGTACATGTGGTGGAGGTACTGCTACTGCTCCCGGTACATGTGGTGGAGGTTCTGTTGGCCACGCCCCCCTGCTCTTTCACCGCGATCAGCTCCGACACTGGAACAGTGTGGCAGACACCTGAGAGACACGCACACACAATATTCTATAGGTATGTATATACATATGGGACAGTATAAAGGTACATACAGTATATGGGTATAGGAATGTATTAATACATATAATGGTATATAGGTATATACAGTATTCTTGATTGCCCAATATTTCAACAGGACATAAGGGACTGCAACATGGCTGACCCCACTGGTGCCGGGTAGAGTCCTTCTCTTTTCCCAGCCTGCTTCAAGGGGTCCACTATTGTGCCCAAGACTGCCTCTCCAAGATGCCTGGATGACTAATGACCGGGGGCCCTCACCTCGGTGGTCAAGAAGTGTTTTGAGAGGCTGATCAAGGACTACATCTGTCTCCCTGAAAGAGGACTACATCTGTGTAGTCCTCCCTCCATGTACCCGCTGCATTTCCCCTACCGGCCAAACAGATCCACAGACGATGGCGTCTCCCAGGTAACACACAGCTCCTTCTCTCATCTTAACAGTCGGAAGGGGGGGTATGTGAGAATGTTGTTTATTGACTTCAGCTCTGCTTTCAACACCATCATTCCCAGCAGACCGACTGACAAGCTGATTGATCTCAATCTAAACACCCCCCTGTCCATCTGAATCCTGGACTTCCGGACCGCCAGGCCCCAGGTCGTCAGGGTGGGCAGACACACCTCCAGACCCCTCAACCTGAACACAGGATCTCCCCAGGGTTGTGTCCCCTAACCTGTCACTCTGGTGACAAGACAACAGCCTCATGATGATTGTGGTTGATGGTTGTGGACCAGCAGCGCGCCTCTACCATCTCAGGCAGCTGAGGAATTTCAGAGATTCCCTGAGGATCCTTCACACCTTTTGTTGTGGTGGAGAGCATCCTGACAGGAGCATCACTGCCAGGTTCAGCAGCAGCTCCTCTCAGGACAGGAGGGCTCTGCAGAGGGTGGTGCAGAGGGTGGTGCGTTCAGCTGAGTGCACTATTGGCACTACACTCTCCACCCTGCAGGACCTGTTCTCCAGGAGGTGTGGAACCAGAGCCTGCAGAACCTGTTCTCCAGGAGGTGTGGAACCTAATGACACTCCCCACCCTGCAGGACCTGTACTCCAGGAGGTGTGGAACCTAATGACACTCCCCACCCTGCAGGACCTGTACTCCAGGAGGTGTGGGACCAGAGCCTGCAGAACCTGTACTCCAGGAGGTGTGGGACCAGAGCGGAGGAACAATTTCTCGGCGACGCCTATGGGGATGGTGTGTGTGTGTGTGTGTGTGTGTGTGTGTGTGTGTGTGTGTGTGTGTGTGTGGTGGACTAGGAGGGCCGCCGTGCATGGTGTGACCGCGACAATAATGACGGGGGCTGTCCGTCCGCTAATTATTATTATATTTCTAATTCCTAAAACATTTTATAACAATAAAATGCTAAAAGCTGTAAAGACTGTATATAATGGACTTTCTGATCCCTTCAATTTGTGATATTTAGACAGTATAAAGGCATATACATATACAGTACATGTATATATCATCAGATGATGGTCCATCCATTCAGTATTTATGGAGTATTGTAACAATACTACTAACATTCTATATGTCATTGTAATGTATTTACATGCTGGGAAAATAAATATACACATATGGGACAATACCTCCATCCATACTGTACATACATCTATATTTATGAACATATACTCTATGCACTGTAGATTCTGTATATTCTCATACATACTGTAGATTCTGTATATTCTTATATGCACTGTAGGCTCTATCATTTCTGAGGATACCTCTGTCCATACGGTACATACCCCAATGTATATCTCTGCCTATACTGTACATTCCTCAATGTATAGCGTTCACCGTATATATAGACATATCTATATGCACCCCGCAGATTCAGTATATCCCTGTAGATGGTGTACATTCTCTGTATATTCTGCTCATACTGCTACTGTTACCGTTCACTGTTACACTTTTGCTACCACTTTGCACTTCTGGTTAGATGCTGCATTTCGTTGTACTGGTATGCGTGTGCAATGACAATAAAGTTGAATCTAATCTAATACATATGCCATAATATGCCATATTTCCTGTGCTACCTATATTTAAATACTCTGGATACATTTGATTCTCGTATTTTTTGCGTATTTCTGCTACTGATGCCCTCACTTGTGTTATGTATATTGTGTTATCTTATGTATATTGTGCCTTGCCTTGTCTTGCTGAGGGACACCTCCACACTTAGCTAGGGGGAGCAGGTAGGGTTAGGTGGTGTCTTGCTGAGGGACACCTCCACACTTAGCTAGGGGGAGCAGGTAGGGTTAGATGGTATCTTGCTGAGGGACACCTCCACACTTAGCTAGGGGGAGCAGGTAGGATGAGGTGGTGTCTTGCTGAGGGACACCTCCACACTTAGCTAGGGGAGCAGGTTGGGTGAGGTGGTGACTTGCTCAGGGACACCTCTGCACTTAGCTAGAGGGAGCAGGTAGGGTTAGGTGGTGTCTTGCTCAGGGACACCTCCACACTTAGCTAGGGGGAGCAGATAGAGTTAGGTGTCTTGCTCAGGGACACCTCCACACTTAGGGGGAGGGGAGTCCGATATCTAACCAACAACCTTCCTATTGCCAGACGACCGCTCTTACCTCCTGAGCTACTGCCGCCGAGGTTTACCACCGGGACACTGTCCACAATCTAGCAGGCAAGGCTGACGTCAGCTAAAGGAAGTATAACACCAATACATTGTCCACTGGCTAGAAACCCAGGCTAACGTTAGCTAGGGGAAGCATAACACAAGGGCACTGTTCACTGGCTAGGCTAACGTTAGCTAGGAGTATAACACCAAGACAATGTCCACTGGCTAATAGGCTAGGCTAACGTTAGCTAGGGGAAGCATAACACAAGGACACTGTTCACTGGCTAGGCTAGCGTTAGCTAGGAGTATAACACCAAGACAATGTCCACTGGCTAGCAGGCTAGCCTAACGTTAGCTAGGGGAAGCATAACACAAGGACACTGTTCACTGGCTAGGCTAACGTTGGCTAGGAAGCTAGGCTAACGTTAGCTAGCTACAACATGGCGACCAACCGAATAACCCGATAGTTTGAGTGATCCCGAACAAATGGGAACGCGCTTTAATGACCTGGTGTATTATTCATTCTGATAATGATGTATATTCTCTATTCTTGTGAACTGTAAGAACGACGTGGTGCTTACCTGGTGTGTTCACAGGACGCGGGTCCCTAACCCGACCGAAACCCAGAAGGGCTTCTGGGCATCAACGTGTGTTCTGCTCCATAAAGGATAATAATAATAATACATTTATTATTCGCTGTTATTCACTAGTAGTCACTGGTATGACGACTTCACTGGCGACCACCAAGCGTCGTGGCCCCGCCCCCAACAACAATGCGGCGGAGGCGAAGTGACGTCATCGCGCTCCCAACGACAACCAGGAAGCGTGCTGTATGTTAGATGTAACCGCATATATACTATCTCTTATCGTGTATAACAGTGTGTTATATTGCATTATGGTGTGTTATATCCCTGGCGTCTGCTAATCCAAACCTTTTTTTACTAGAATGTTTAAATCCCAATCGCTCAATCAAGTCCTCCGCCACGAGGGGCGCCCGACTCCCCTTCCCCCCGCGGGCTGTAGAATATTCCAGTTGGTTGAACTCCTGAAAACATGAGCGGACTCTCGTAATGTCTGTGAGTTGCTCCCTATTCTGGACGGACAGGGCGGTACCGTCAAGCGTATTCTGCAGTAAATGCTTTCCATCCGGAAAAAGGCTTCTTATTTGCCGTCGTTGCAACGCTTGCGTAACACAACAGGCTGTTCACCTGTCTGCAGACAATATGGCCGACCTCCGCGGACGGCACCTCCATCGTGATAGTCAAACACCGGAAGTTCAGCAGCTTGATAGTACATCTCATGACAAATTATATTTAATTAGACAAACCCTGCCAGGAGATTCAAATGGATGTTGAACGGGCTCTATATATATTTACACAAACATGATATTGGATGTATGGGTTTTAAGATTATTTCTCAGATATTTTAAGATAACTTCTCATTGGCCATTTGCACTCAGTGTAGAAGTTACAAATATGAAACATTCAAGATTGTCTTTATTGCGATATGTAACAAGTGCACTGGAACATGTTGCTGTACTAAGTTACTCTGAATGCTCCAGTAGATCTTCAGATTCCATTTGTCCACAGGACCAGAACCTCAGGACCGAGGGTCCAGGCCTTCCTCCACCCTGGTGGTCCTGTGTGTGCTCAGCCAGACTAATGGTACTTCATAGACAAATCAAATGTAATGGTGGCCAACATGATACTTCTTGAAGGCTACCTGCTGTGCACTGACTTCAGTTCATTCATATTTATTTTTCCAAACATCTTGAACAATAATTTGTACAGTATCAACTTTTCTTGTTTGACAGGGACATCTTGCAAGTTGAAGTAAAGGTGTATCGTTAACGAGTAAATACAAAATACAGCACATCCCACATGTTTTCCATGAGCAACTGTTGCGCTCTTGATAACACCCTGATCAGAGTGAACACTGGTGGTGAAGCGCCTTTAAACTTGTGAATGGTCAATGTTTACTAATAATAGTATTGATCAATCCTAATACAGTAATGCACACAACACACAGTGTACTGCTGAACATTTGATATTCATGTCAATTAAAATAGCAAATCAAACATCAGGCGTTGATGAGCATGTTTGTTATATGAGGTTGTTTCATTTGTTCAGGTTGTTGCCACAAGAACCTTCAGGAAAGACTCAATAATGACCCTCCTAGCCCCGCCCACAACACAATGGCCACTCCTCCTAGATCACAGGGAGGTGGGGCTAGTCATCTGGGCCTTACTGGAGAGTTGCATGGCGGACAGGGCTTCATCCAATGGGAGGGAGTCTTCTTGTGCCGATGAGAGGGAGTCTTCTTGAACCAATGGGAGGGAGTCTCCTTGAGCCAATGGGAGGGAGTCTTCTTGAGCCAGTAGGTTGTTCTTGCGCAGAAGACAGGCTTGCTGATAGGGCGGTTGGATGGGAGGCTGGGTAGGGGGCGTGTACCGGTATTCCTGGCTGCCATCCAGCTGCGTAGGAGGGGTTACATATGTCAATGTGATGACATTGTGATCACACTGCAGAGGTGTGCTTGTGGCGTACCTGGAGAGGGTAAGTCCGGTCCGAGTCATAGGCACTCAGGTCCCCACAGGCCAGGAAGGGGACGATCACCCGGTTAGGTCCTTCCAGTTGGTTGAAATCCACGTCTGCAGAACAGGAAGCACAACAGGAAGTTAGTCTGGAGAAAAGGAAGTGGAAATTATTCTGGACAACAGGAAGTAGGGAGTAGGGACAACAGGTGACGGGAAGTGTATTACCGTATGAGTGGTCTAGTAGAGGGTTGGACATGTTGGGGGCATACCCTTCAGGAGGACTGTAGTTGTGACACACCACAAAGGCCTCTGGGAAACCACAACATGCGTTGTTACGTCCAGCAGGGAGGCACAGAGCCTCAAAGACCTGCGTCACTACTAACCACAGTTGGCCAACATTACTTTGAAAAGTAATTACTGTCATAAAAACTTTTTACAGTGTTACTAGCTGAGCAAATAACCCTTTAGAGTACTTGAATACACTCAGTAACATGATGAGTAAAAGGAATACACCAACACATGAACACACCAACCTCTTCAGCACATGAATATATTGTTATGCAAAGACAACAATCTCCACCTGAACGTAGAGAAGACGAAGGAGATTGTTGTGGACTTCAGGAGAGGGCACGCCGAGCATGCTCCCCTAACCATCGACGGTGCTGCAGTGGAGAGGGTGAGCAGCACCAAGTTCTTGGGTGTGAACATCTCCGACGACCTGTCCTGGAGCATCAACACCGCATCACTGGCCAAGAAAGCACAACAGCGTCTGTACTTCCTCCGTAAACTGAGAAGAGCACGAGCCCCGGTCCCCATCATGCACTCCTTCTACAGAGGCACCATCGAGAGCGTCCTCAGCAGCTGCATCACCGTGTGGTACGGTGCCTGTACCCGGTCCTGCCACAGGAAACTACACCGCATCGTGAGAGCAGCTGAGAGGATCATGGTGTCTCTCTCCCTTCCCTCCCGGACATTTACTCTACCCACCTCACCCGCAGAGCCACCAGGACTGCAGGTGACCCCTCCCACCCACATCAACACCTGTTCAGCCTGCTGCCGTCTGGGAA
>OMOU01090420.1:0-14330 GCA_900312585.1 Malacocephalus occidentalis
TGTACATCACCATGGTGACCGTTGCCTGGAGACAGAATGTCCGTCGCTCACGGTATTGCAGAGACTTCACCTCCCTCTGAAGCTCCACCCCTTTCACTAAACATGGATGCCACTGTACACACACACACACACACACACACACACACACACACACACACACACACACACACACACACACACACACACACACACACACACACACACACACACACACACACACACACACACACACACACACACACACACACACACACACACAGACAGAGAGAGACAGACAGACAGACAGAGAGACAGAGAGAGACAGACAGACAGAGAGAGAGACAGACAGAGAGAGACAGAGAGAGAAAACACGATGGGTTCCACACACACACGTGTGCACAAGCACACACATGCACACAGACAGTCAGAGTTAAAACATTTTATGTGGTTGTTCTCTTAATCACAATCAATCGACAGTTATTCAACTGAGTCAAAGGCATTGACTAATCTGCAGGCAAAATTCACAGCCTATGTTGGTGGAACCAGTTATTATAGGAACCCAAGCAACCATGCTTCCAAAGCGGAACGTAGTGGTGGATTGAAAAGCAACAAATGTCTCAAAATCAATCACATAAAACGGCTCATATAAATAATTTTATACAATGGTCTGGCTGAATACTCCTTTCTGATTGGCAGGCAGGTGTGCGTTAATGCACTTCTAAATTGGCCCACAACCAAACATGTAACCATAGCAACATGAAAGAGCTCAGCTGTCGAAGCTCGACTTATCAACTGCAGCAAGCACAGTCGCGTTAACAACCAGCTGAACTAACGAGGGGGAAGGAAAACACACCAATTGCAGCAGAATGGGATGCAGTGGAGGAAGAATGCATGTCATACTTTGAAACTACAGAGTTACAGAGTTGGAGCCATAACCTTCGCTTACGTCACCACACTGCGAGATTCATACCGCTGCCAAACTGTGGTTGTAAGGGTAAGCTCTGGCTTCATAAAAAATAGTGAATGGTCTTTTTAATATATTGTTAGCTAATGACCACGGTATAAGTGGGACGAGTGGGTGTGCGTTACACGGCATTAATGCACTTAATTAATGCACTCGCCTCTACGTCGTGCGAATAACAGGTTTGCGATTAGGCACCGACTCTGACTCAGCGCTCAGCATGCCTTGGTGGAGCAGGGGGCAGTATATGGGGGCACAGTGTGCAGTGTGCGTGTGCGTCGACTCACAGAGCTGCAGGTGCACCAGGGCGGCCGTCTTATCCGACGTCAGCGCCCAGACGTTCAGCTCGTCCACCGACTGCACGTCCTCCAGCTTCAACAGGTCCTCCCTGATCAGCTGGACATCGAGGTGCCTGGGAGCCGCTGGGACACACACACACACCACAAACAATTTGGACTCCAGGCCATAGGGCCGACTATACATGTGACTATTGTATGCATGCATGTATGAAACCGTCCAACAGCATGTGCCAAAGTCAAGACTTGTAAGACAATATTGGGCAACAGAAACAGGATCTTACCTTCGAGTACAATGAGGCCAGTGTCTCGTATGATGCGGATGGTCGTGAAGAGGACCAGCACAGAGAAGATGTAAGTACAGATGGGGTCGGCCACTTTATACTCCGGCTGTGAAGTCGCAAGGATGAAGGAAGAAGAATTGGAAATCTATAAAGATTAAAGGCTACAATACAGTGAAATTAGTTCATTTAGTCAACTTACTCTAGCAGACAACAAATTCCTACTGCTACGATGATGACCATTTTACTATAATATTTAAACAAAAAGAGTATTTGAAAAGAGCAAGTATGTGAGAACAGGGCTCGAAAGTAATGGCTGCCAGGTTGCCATTGTCAACTATTTTGAGAAATTGTCAACCAAAACCAATAAAAAAATTAAAAAAAACAGAACAGCGATTAGGAAAACCTGCACCCCAAAATAAATGCATTTCATATTTAAATATGCATTTACGGTTAGAGGAAGTATCGACTTTGAGCTGGATGGAAAATTACACTGCAAAGCACGTACAACATACGTGACAACATACATACGTCAGTGACAAAAATGGCAACCATATTTACAATTTGGGTAACCAAAAGCTGATGCCTGGTTGTCAGCCTGGCAACCACGATTATTATTGTGTTGAGCCATGGAGACGAATAGTGACTTCAAAAGACAATGACAAATTCTAACAGATTGTGATTGATTCCTTCAATCTCAGATAACATCGCTCTACTTCGCATGCGCAACACGCAAATATCCTCAACCGGCATCGGCACGGCGACCAGAATGTCCAGCGGCACCTTGAAGCGGACGATGTAGGCGGCGATGAGTACGCCGACACTCTGCACGAGGTCTCCCAGGGCGTGGATGAAGGCGGCTCTGACAGCGAGGCTGCCATGGGGCTTGTGTTGGCCGTCTGTCCCGGGGGGCTGAGCGGCTGCGGAGGCCGTGGGGCCGTGGGCGTGGCCATGACCGTGGGCGTGGCCATGACCATGGGAGTGGAGGTGCCCATTCTGGTTCAGCAAGAAGCCCATACTAGGAGAAATAAAAACATACAATAATCACCAACACAAGCAGGTTTTTTTTCCCTCTCTTTTCAAAGTGTGACCCTCTGCCCCAAGTGAGAACTTTGTCATCTCTAAAGTGTATTCTGACCTCGACTGCCATCTAACATTACATGTTATATTAGGTAAGTCATTAACTCAGTTAGATTCCGCTCAGTAAAGTCTGTACTTTGGACTGAAATGTCCACCCCAAAAATGCTGAGTGTACTCGCAAATATAGCATGTTGGTCACACTGCATGTCTGCATGTGTACGTATGTTACATAAGGTTGACGGCGACTCCCACGGCGGCCGTGATGAGCATGACATCTCCGTCTATGTTGAAGTCGGGCTCCATGGTTCTCTGCACGGCCTCGTAGAGCAGGACCCCCGTCAGGATGTAGATCAGCAGCACGCTGATGCCCGCCGACACCACCTCTACAGTCACAGGGATGACAGGGGTCACAACCAACACATGCCCACCTACGTGCCTTTCATTATGTCATTTATAGCAGGTTGGTATAACATGTGGACATTGTAATAGGAGTCTAGAATATCATGGGGGTATTGTATTTTTGTAATGACACTGTAAAGGCACAGCAGCAAAGACTTATTGAAGGCTTTATTAAGTAATTCAAGTTCCTGGAAGTGTTGTAATGAGTAGACTGATCAAGTTTGCATGCTGCAGGTCACAGTTTGCAAATTTGCATAAGTTCAGAATGCAGAATGAGAAGGCAGAGAGAAAACGACAGACCAGAGCGGATGCCACTCTCAGCTTTAAGGATGAGATCACATAATAAGAACACACTTGTTTTAAACCCCCATCTAAATCATGCTCCAGCCACGATGGCAAAGCATCTGAAATGAGGGATGACAATGATGACACCCTTGGAACACTGCTGACTACACACTTCCTCTCTAAAAATGATACGTGCCCCCCCGAGGCCCCCCCCATCTTCCTCATGAAACACAGTGGAGTGGAGATGCACCACAGGTGGGTCTGTAATAGGATACCTAGACGTACCCAGACGATGCAGCCCAAACGTGAACTTGGCCGTCGGGGGCTTGGCTGATAGCCAAAGGGCAAGCAGTGACACCAGGATACCTATTAGGTCTGCCAGCATGTGCAGGGCATCGGTCATAATGGCCAAGCTGTTTGCCACATAACCACCTGGAGATATGCACACATTATTAATATACACATCGAACAATTACAAGCACTCTTTTTTTTCAGATCTGAATTTAATTTTTTCAATTAACTGCCCCAAGAGGCAATTTGGTGTCCATATATCGTTGAATAATGAATTACCAAAAATAAACTGGTTATGAACATTCTAGTCTGACATGTATGAACTAGTCTGGGATACACTTGTTGAGATAGTCAAAGAAGGAAAAATGAAACATTGGAAATTGCGTGCACTGGTTACACGGTTGGTGTACTTGTAACCGTGGTTACAAGTGTCCACGGTTGCTTTAAGAGGTTGTATTGAGGTCACATACCCACAAATTCTCCTATCATGAAGAGTAAATACAGCACGGCTGCGATGCCCAGCTTCTTCATCACTCTCCTCTGTTTGAGCCTCTCCCTCTTCTTGTTGCAGTTGTCACAGGGGTCCATGTTCAGCCCTGGACTGCCGAGGCTAGAAGAAGACCCTAAGAGGGAGTCGTCGTCATCCACCACCATGGTGTTGACCGACACGCCGTTTGACACAGCCGCCGCCGCGGCGGAGTATTCCGACATGTCTCCCGCGACCACAACCTTCAGCTGGTTGAACTTCGGCGCGTCATCGTCATCCAGGTCGTCCATAAAGTCGAGCGGCGCATTGTCACTGAGGCTCCAGTCGTTGCGCTCCCTCCTGAAGGCGGAGCGCACCTTGTGCATGAAGTTGGCGCCTGACATTTTTATCTGCACGGGGGATTTAATTGGTCTTCCTGGGCGTCCCGGTGGTGGCCTTCGCAGAGGTCACGAGGGTGGGTAATCATTCACATAGCCCTGTGGTGCGTGTGTACCTTTGCACCACCACCCCTCATTTCAATGTTTTCCACCTTAAGAGAAACAGGAAAAGCTGGTATTTAAGAAGAAGACACACCGTATGAAAGGGACCTCTACACCGACGGCCAAAAACTCCTAAACGCCACTGGCAACTTCCAGTGAAATGGAAGGTTAAGAACAACAAAAATCACCCCAAGTTTAAAAGACTAATTATGGTAACGTCAGATCCATATTTCTTCACAATAAGCTAAACGTATGTTTGCCTCGACGTAAAACACCCACATTAGTTAGCATGTGTGAATAAATGTCGACTGTCCCGACAAGATAGTGTAAGTTCAAAAGTTTCCCCAAGCTAACGCTAACAAGCTAATATAACATAGCTATTTAATAACACCTAGGTGTTAGTGTTGTTTTGCTATTATTCGCTATAATGTGGCTATTCACATCACTTACAGTCACCGAACTTGCTTCGTAAAACGTATGTTTCCGTCAAGACTTTGCTGACTTGCTGTCATATTAAATACACACCGGCGCCATATTGGATGGGAGCTGCCACCCGGAAGTTGCTCGAGCAGGTTTGGTTTTGGCTTGCAGTCACGTGAGTAGAGGCCAGCAGTCACATGATGTTGAGCCGCCGCTAATGTCAATAGTTTACCAGGTAGGTAACGGGGGATCCTCGTTTCTTCAGACAAAATCGATGTTATTCTCGATGTGCTACGATATGAGGAGGCATTGATAGGTGTGAATAAAGTACTTTACAAATAGCGGGTTTAAAAAAAAGAAGTATCGTAGTGTGTAGCAATGCTGTAGAACATGCTATGCACGTTGTAGTAAGACTCGAGCAAGCTAATGCTTATTTTAATGGTTTGGTGAACGACGATATGAATGTGTGTGAGTGATACTCTCCACCGTGATGTCATGAGTTGAGAGGAAGCCAACTGTCTGGGTCTTTGTTCCTCCATGCAGGACGTTTTACCAACCATCAGTGGTTAACAACCATGGAGGAAGAGGCGAGAGAACATGACAGTCCTCCATCCCGCAGTGAACCTTCCTGTAACGGTATGACAGTAGCCTACCCACGATCTGCTGTCTGAATACCTTTCTACAAGCATATGCACACTTTCAAGTGATGCTGTTTTTAAATGAACAGCCCATATAACTTAGAACACGTCCACTGTCATGTATGACTGTCATACCAGACTGCTGTTGACGTGGGTGCTACCGATCGTCTATCTGGCCACATTTCTCAACAGATGTTAAGCAAACTTCACAAGATATACCGGACGAACCTGTTGCTATAGAAGAGGTGGTAATAATCAACAGAAAAGCTGTTGACAAACTCTCAGAAGGACTACTCTCCCACTACCTCCCTGATTTACAGAACTCCAAATCAGCTCTGCAAGAGTTGACGTGAGTGTTTCCTTTGGTTCCAAAACAATGTTTCCCATTCAACTGGAATGGGTATTTATTTTTGCTTCCACCAGTTGCCTCCATTGTTAATATTTGCTGCTTAATATATTGCTTATAAAATGTATTATGTAATATTGTTGTAATAATAATATAGCTGTATGTGCTGAAATAGATATAGGCTAAATCATCAAATGTTCTACTTTTAGATTGGTTGCTTCTTGCAGTCAGGTTTCACATTTTGATTCTCATAAACTTCTTACGAGCCTTATATTAAATAAACACGATCCACTGTTCAAACAATGAAGAATCAACTTAATGCTGTTTTATTTTGTGTTGACCAGGCAAAACCAAGTGGTCCTTCTAGACACATTGGATCAGGAAGTCACCAAGTTTAGAGAGTGTAACAACCTTCTAGACCTCAACTCACTGGTAGGCCATCTTTGTTATTGTATGTATTAGGGGAGCACCATATATTGACTCAATACCAGTAGCGCAATATCAGGGAAAGTATGCAATATTCTGTTTATGTTGTGGGGGAACATGTCTGTGGGCTGTGTGGCTTGACTGTGTTCAATTTGGAGCCCAATTGAAACTACTGTGTATATTCTTGTCTTCCACATATTTCTTTATTGGCTGAAACCTACCAAGGCTCAAGCGTAGGGTGTAAGCATGAAGCACAGGCATAAAACATCCGCTCATGTGTTTCTCAATAAGCACTTCCACACAGCAGGGTTAGCTGAAGCACATCACAGAGCAGGTCTCTGTGTTCTGCATAGACTCTATGGTATTCTGCCAGTTTTCTGCCTGTCAGTTTTTATGTCATGTGTCAAGTTGTTGCTTTTATGGAAAGTGTAATTAAAGGCATCCATGTTTGCCTTGTTTAGTTTACAGAGGCCAAGGTTTACCAAAACAAGCTTGTGAATATACGGAAAGAGATGATGATGCTCCACGAGAAGACGACAAAGCTAAAGGTATGCGTGTCATGTGCCCCACAGTGATGGCCACCCATTAGTTAGGTTGCAATGCATGCGGATACCAATGGAATGATCGGCATCGGCATATGCAGCTATTCGTTCGTTCGTTCAGTGAGTGAACGTGAACTTCTGTTGCGTTCACATGCAGCGAGCGTGAGTCGATTGATTGCCGTTGCTTTCACAGAAGCGGGCATTGAAGCTGCAGCAGCAGAAACAGAAGGAAGCCCTGGAGAAAGAGCAGCAACGTGAGAAGGTGCTGGAGAGGGAGAGACAGCTCATCGCCAAACCTGCCAGAAGAACATAAGTGTCACTCACTGGCACACCGATGCTTGCATTACCTGTGCGGTTTACCAACAACGCAACAGACCAAAGACAGACTGAATCCTAGAATGCTGGTTCGTCTGACTGTCAGCGTGCGATGATGACGCGCATACTCAAGAGTACTAAAGAGTACTCAAGAGTACTCCGACGAGGCTTGCGTGAGAGACTTGCAGCCTTTCCGGACAAATCACTGCAAATAACCTTGAGAAACCACTGCAATCAACATTCTTGTATATTTGCTTTGTTTTTTGAAAGACAAAATGTTAAGTGTTTACTAAATTGTGTGTTTGGGTTCAATGTTCTATTGATGTAAGTCTGTCCATTTTGTGTCAGGTAGGTCTGTCTTGATTCTGAATGGCTTCCATTTTGTTACAAATTAATATTGGGTTGGAAGTTTTGTTGAGTTGTCTTATACAGTACATTTATAGCATGTCTTACAAATAGTTCCGCTGCACTGTTAAGCTTAAAACATGTTTGTACCAATTGTATTAAATTAAAATCACACAAGAAAATCAGTAATGCAAAGAGTGCATTACTGGGATATTTATTGAACATGGTTTAGTGCCACAACTCTTAATGAAGGGTGTACGTGCCTACCGTAGAAAAGCATTGCTGTATACTTATGTCCTTGACATTTCTGTAAAAAAGAAAAAAACACACATCCTTCCAAATGTAGTAATTAATAAATTGTTTTAAAGTTTTGTTTATACCTGCGTTATTTATTTGTGAGGTAAGAGATTGCTTTTGTGTGTTAGAGGAAGGAGCGTGGTCACAATTTAACCAAACGCACTTTGTGATATATCAGCCAGCAGATGTCAGCAGAGTATTCCTCAGTGTAGTTGAACCAGTCTCTCGTGACATACTGCAAATGAATGGGAGAGGCTGAGAGTAGCCATCGGCTGTTGACAGATAAGATAAATTCCACACGTTGACAGTCTTTAAAATTTGACAGCACCACTTTGTTCCCTGTTTCTAATGAGCAGAACTACAGAGTGTCTGACGTTATCCATGGTTATTCTACTAACACTATTCAATGTATGTTAATGATCCCAGACTGGCAAGTTTGGAGTCTTGTGATAAGCATACTCACCGCTTCCACACAATATGCCACTAACACTGGTGGGAGAAGTACTCAGATCTAAAAGTAGTAATGTCATAATAATACTCGTAAGTAGTCGTGTATTGAATATTTTACTGAAGTAAAATGACAAGTACTCTTGTAAAACTACTTGTAAAAGTACTTGTAATGTTACGTTCCACCACCGGCCACAAAGTATATCTGAGTGTACATCAGTGTGTAATTGGGCCACATAACCGGGCCATATAATGAGCCTCTATACCTCTAAAATGCATCCTCTCAAAGCCAGAAGTAATCCGTTAGTAATCCTTTCATTGTTTTTATGCCGAGATAAATGATTTGATTACATTGAAACTAATATAGCATATTAGCATTGCAGTTGCAGCTGTTGTGATGACACAAGACGAGACATTTCAAGGCACCAATGTGGCTGTTGCGCCACCTACGGTTAACATAAAACCCTATTTTTACCAGCAGGAAACTGCTAAACCGCCAACTCTCTTCTTCGTCCCTCTGCCCACTCTCTCTTAGAGCGGAAATAATACTGGCACTGTCGCCCAGGAAGGGTGTGGACCCACATTAAAGATCAGTGTTGTTACCAGTCTTAATGAATACTGTTATTGGGGTTGTTGTCTTTTTTTTTCTTTTTTTTATCATCAGAGACATCTCCTATTCTTCTCTTCTAGTCTTTATAGTTGTTTGTGGAGGCCCCTTAGCATTTCACCTATATTCCTCTTTTTGAAGCACAATGGGCCAAAATGTAACTATACGCCAGCACATTGTTGCAACACTGGATCATGTGGGTTCGACTCATTCTAGACAGAAGTAGGTGAGGTGTGTTTTGACTGAATAGGGCCCTTTGACTTCCACAGCCTGAGGGGGTGGATGGGGTGTAGGGCTAGACAACCTCAAGCCAGGCAGTGGTTTCCCTAAGGTTGGGCCCTGCTCCTCTCAGTGGCCTGACTTTGGTCTGGACTCGCATCTGCTTTTAGAAACTTGGCCGTCGACAGGAAGCAAACAAAGCCCTCATCGCCAAAACCGCAAGTGAGTCGCGAGCAGCCACTACGGCATATGGTGTCGTAGTGGGCAGTCTCACTGACTTGGTAAACAGTGATTCATTCGACTGCCGTGTAGGAGGTTGGGGCCTGTGTCAGACTAGCAGGACCCGGCCCCTCCTATGCTCACCATAACAGGATATGGTCCACTGGCCCATGTTGTTAATTGTTGTATGATGGTTATAATTCCGCAGGATTGTTTTGTTTTGTTTTGTTATTTTACCATTTGTCCATCTGGCATGGTACTCTTCCATGCACCATATGGACCAGCAGTCCTGGAAAACATATCCGTGTGTGTGTGTGGGTAGTGGATAGACCAAAGTGGGTTTATATGAGCAAACTTTCCCTTTTGGTTAGCCCTCTTATATAACTCTTCATACGCAAGCTAGGCATGGGCGTGGAAAGCACAACAATTAGGTGTTCCTGACTCAACGGATGGTATGGTGTGGGTTTGTAAACATACGATTTGCAGTCACAACAACAGATGAGAATGAATCCCTCATCCATCATCTTTGCGTTGCCATGGAGGACATCATGCTGGCCATATCAAACATAAAATATTTAAACTCTCCTACCAAACATGTATTATATCTAGAGGCGTACAGTAAACCAAGACTTTCAATGATTCAATATTTTTTGTCATTATAACTCCAATTGTTTTGAGGCAACAAATAGGCCTTCGGAGACACTATACATAATATAGTGGTTAAACAAAGACTCGTCACCACAAGCGGTGTCATTTCTACCCAAAGGTCAGGCTCATGTGCTCGAGCATAAACACAGACAGTCTTGGTGAACCACAGTAGGTACAACACCACGCTGTTGAGCAAGGCCCCGACACAGTTTTACACCAAAATGTACAGCCATGGTAGCTTTGCGTTTTTCCAAAACAAGTTCTTACGCACACACACACACACACACACACATACACACACACACACCAAAAAAAAGACACATGAGGAACACAACATTTTATGGGATGAAAGTTGGGTTTTAATGGCTTCTTCACAAGCTGCAGTAAATCAGCAAATATAGAATCGGGTACGTCCAATCCGGGCCACTGGGCTCTGAAGAATAACATAATAGTGTTCCGTGCCGGGGAGGGGGGGCTGTTTTGTTCAGTCCTGCATACAGGAGTGTGGACTGTAATGAGATGGGAGCGTGATCCGAGTAACGCTGTGGGAATAACACAAGGTGCTTGTGCATGCATATATGATGAGATGTATAGGGCGAGGGAACAGAGGTTTAATATAACATACAACAGGTGTCCCGACCCAGCGCTCAAACACACACACACACACGCACACACATGCACACACACACACTGAGTGCGCTCGTGGTGGAGGTGAGGTGAGGGTAATCTAAACTTGAACGGTGCAGAGGTCTGGAGAAAGGATTTACTGTGTTGTTGACACACACCATTGGTGTCTGACCACAGAAGACTGTCTGCTGCTGTTCTTGCGAGGTGAGAGGTGAGTGGCGAGGTAGACAGAGAGAGAGTGGTAGACAGACAGAGAGAGAGAGAGAGGGAGACAGCATGTAGACACAGACATGCACACACATGCACTCACACACACACACACACACAGACAGACAGACACAGACACCCACACATACAAATACAGACAACACTGAGTTAAGGATGCACACACATGCGCCCTCTTGCACTCGCACACAAGCTCTAGCAGGATCCAGTATTTCCTCTCCTTATAATTCAGTGTCTGGTGGTGAGCGTGGTTTAGATAACCGCCGCATTGTGAAAACTGTAAAGAGCACCTATCACCAGCCTTCTACAAGGTTGACTTTAAATTGGACGTCTGCATTCGTCAAAGATACGCTGCCAGTTATAGCTATGGCCCTCGACGGGCCGTGACAAATCTAGACACACTTTACTTATTTAAGAAACCAAGGAGGGTAAAGGTGGAGTTGTTTGCGCTTTTGTGTTGTTGTTGTTGACTATACAAAAAACGTAATGACCCAGTCGATCACATATTGACTGGGTCACATATCCGATCCAATCTCTTCTCTATGCTTTAGCAAATTTGGATTGGCATCTTGTTTTTCATTCCTTTTCAGCAGAAATTGTAAATAGTTTGTGTTTGTGTCTGTATTATAAAGTAGGTCAACACATAATCGATAAAATAGTCAAAATTCAGTTACATTTAAATAGGCAAATAAAATGAACACAGAAAAGTCACTCTTTGATATACCTCAGTTATAATTCTGTAATATATATTGAGTTGCCAATCTCATGCCAATCTCAATCGACCATGCAGAGAAGTGCAACGAGGCCCGCATGAGGCCTGCATGAGCCGGCATGAGAAAGTACAGTACAGTTAGAGTGTTACAGTTACATAACCACTTATCTCACACCTCCATGCCTAAATGGCCTGGATGGGGCCAGCACGATATGAAGCGATACGTAGTTGACACTCTCCCTTAAATTACTTTTCCCCCCTCACGTGATGTCATTATCAACTACTCTTGTAAATCGATTGAAGATGATTGGTGAGGGTGACAAAACACACTGTGGGTGGCAAGTTGAGTTTTGGGTCATCACACAGAACTACGTTCGCTTCTGTCGGTGTTCACGTGCACAAAAAGTTACCCACGGGAGTTTCCTTAATGGTATGAAAAAATCCCCATGACTATAAATCATCATGGTATACAGGCTACACAAAACCTCAGCCATGACTATGTAATTATTGCAAGAGACTCCAAATAGTGCAAAACATTATCGATAAAAAAAAAGTAAGACAGAAAATGTGGGCAAATTCTTGTGATTAAATATAAGCTCTAGGAAACTCCCCAGTATGGTGTCCCCCCCCCTGCCACCACACACACACACACACATACACTTTATCCTGTATTTTATGTCTTGTCAACAACAAAACAATTTGTTTCACTGGCCCTGTGTCTAAACTCATGCATAAGAAGTATTTGTGGTTGTAAAGTGGTGGAGAGGTCACTAGCCGTGGTAATGTGTGTTGCGCTATGAGTCACTGGGCTGTGAGTTCTCCTGGATGCAACCATGACGTTCCAAGTACTGACTTGACTTGTGAGTTATCCTAGACACAAGCATTAAGCTCCACAACAGCTGCATTGTACAGCTGCAGTGAATTTTAGACAGGCACATGCTTTTTCCAGGAGTTGTTCCTTAACATCACCATGTGTTCTCGCCAGTTACAGTTGTTAACTTTGCTCATGGGGAAATATTGTATAACATGTATTATATGTATATATATATATATATATATATATAGATCATTCTAGATCCGTGGGTCCTAACATTTTTTGGCTAGTGAGCAGACTTCTAGCTGTGGTAGCCCTTTTCTAGCTGTGAAAATGTTTGTGACCCTAGCTTTAGCGCATTTGCTTCCACGCACATTGTTTCAAGCAATCTTCCATAAATATAAATATCATTGTCCCAGTGAGCATAATAATCACATCGCTCTATTCCAAACCAAATGATATTGCTTATTCCCTGCGACCCAGTTTCCGTTTGAAGCTATGGCGCACATAGACAAAACAAGTAATTGTAAGTAGCTTGTATAGAACTGGAACAAACCTTTAATTTACAACGGTCTTATTGCAGGTGGACTTTACTCTGGTAATTACCCATTGAGGACCCCCCCGGCAGGAACTCTTTGAGTTCTACAGGCGGGAGGCAGTCAAATCTATTTTCCATGTTCAGTTGTAACCTACTTCCAGAGGAAGTGTGCTCTACTGTTACATAACACACACACAGTACGGCAGCAGTGGAATGTTGCCCACCGCTTCCTCGGCTGAGTTACACTGCAATGTATATCAACACTGACTCTCTAGCTCAGTCTTCAGCTTATGTACACCATTTTTTTTGCAGACGGCACAGGTAGTGTATTAGTTCTTAACAATGTCATGCACATGTTAAGTTATTCCAGTCTAGTCTTAATACATTTGCCTTATACTGCTAGGCAAGTAAGCAGGTTCACAACACAGGTCTTGGAATCCTGCCCCGTTATCATCAAGAGCCACTGCCGCCTGTTAGCAGATTATAAACATTAACCAGTCCCACCTCGCTTGAAGTCACTACGAAGGTCACTTGGTGGTAAAGGGGACACAGACAATATAAACTTTATGGTAGGCAGGGAATAGGGCAGAACCACTCTAGTTGTTTCAAAGCAAACTGGTACCGGATGAAAGCCAATGCAAAAAGTCAGGCCAACGGAAACATAGGTACAGATGGGCCATTTATTGGAGTGTAACCAAGTAAAAGCATCCTCAGAACTTTTCCGTATAAACTTGCGAATGTAGCCGATGTTAAAAGCAATAAATATGGTTGTTATGTAAAAAATTAAAATAAAATCATGCCAGCATTTCATGCCATCAGGTAAATAAGTTATGTTTAGAAAAGTCCTAACAGTCAACTAAATGAGCCACCAGGTAGAAAATGTTTCAGGCAAAGCAGGTGGTTGTGCCCTGACCGGATGCCCTTCTTAGCCGATCACATGACCTGCAAAAAGGACAAAAATAAACCTGTCAGCGTCAAATATAAACTAAAGGTGACCAAAGAAGAGAACGGCTCTCAAATAACCACATCTGCACCTTTGTTGCTTGTTGGTTCTGGATGTTGTTCAGAATGTCTCCATAGACAAAGTTGTAGAGTTGTTCCTTAGATTTCCTTCCATCTAACTGCACTGTAAAGGGAGAATACCGACAATGGAAACATGTCGAAGTTGAGTCTACAGTAAAATGATTAGCATATAGACAGTTCAATAGAAAGGAGGTCCACACACACACACACACGCCTTACCAACATCCACTTCTGTCTCCTCCATGATGTTCTTGTGTTTGACGTACATCGGCCAGACGTGCCCGTCAAAAAGGCCGGGTGGATCTGGCACCGTGTAGTTCCTTGAGCTGACAGACAAGACACTTCCATGAGCAAACAAAACAAACTACACCCCCAAGAATCTCA
>OMOU01090421.1:0-12137 GCA_900312585.1 Malacocephalus occidentalis
AAGGGGGGGGGGGCGTCAAACCTCACCCCCCTCGGGGTCTAATCTCAGCTGCAGGGAAAAGTGATTATCCAGTATTGATCGTCTAAAAACACACGCACACACACACAACTGTATTTTCTATTTTTCTTCAGAATGTACCCTTCTCCTCCTCCCCTCCCTCTTACTAGGGTTCAATGTAAGGTTCTTGTTGTTACACATAGAGCCCTGCATGGTCAGGCACCTGTGTCCATCTGCGACCTACTCCATCCTTAGATTACCTGCAGGTCACTTAGGTCTTCTGACCAGTCCAGGGTTTACTGGTTGTCCCTCGCTCTAGAGGCTCAAACCAAAAGGTGATCTACACCGTGGAACGCCCTTCCACTGGACTTAAGGTCTGCGGTCTCAGTTGACACTTTTAAAAAGTGGATAAAGCCTCGTCTGTTCAGACTGGCCTTTGTCTCGCCGCTTGTGTCTCTATTTCTGTGTTTCTTATGTCCTCTGTTTTTATGTTTGATTGTTTCTTACTATGTGATGGTCTTATTTCAACTATTTTACTCCTGTGCAGCACTTTGCGACTTTGTCTGTGAAAGGCGCTATGTACATTACATCATTTTGACTTACTCGTGGTGGTGGTGGTGGTGATGGTGCTGCTGGTGGTGATGGTGGTGCTGGTCATGGTGGTGGTGGTGCTGGTGATGGTGGTGATGGTGGTGGTTGGCGAGGCACTGGCTCTGCCCCGACGCTGCCCTCCCAGCTGGCTGTGGGGTCGGGGGTCGAGGGTGGACAGTCTAACGTGGAACGTCCCACGACGGCCTAATGAACCAACAGTCATTATTTGGGGATTACATGTAACAGGTGCAAGCAGAGAGGGGGAGAGAGAGAGAGAGAGAGAGGGAGAGAGAGAGAGAGACCCCATAGCCCTGTTACATAACACAGGACAGCAGGACTGAGCCAGCCTCTTAGTGACTGCACCACTGGAGCATGTTTGGACTCATTGTATTCTGTGCCGGAGAACCGAGATGGAAATTCTTGGTTTTTTCGTCGACAAAAAAAAGGGTCGAGAGATTAATTTCCACGCATGTCCAGATGACTGGTCAGGGTCACCGGGTCACGGGGAGGTCACGAGGAGGTCAGCATACATCACGCG
The DNA here is from genome assembly GCA_900312585.1 of Malacocephalus occidentalis. Lineage (NCBI taxonomy): Eukaryota > Metazoa > Chordata > Actinopteri > Gadiformes > Macrouridae > Malacocephalus > Malacocephalus occidentalis. The sequence continues at coordinate 1,127 of OMOU01090421.1, forward strand.
TGTACACCAAAGGAACGACGGATAGTTTGGTTTCGTTGGAGATTTGAACGGATTTTACGAGCCGCTGTAATTGACCACAAATATCCCAGCAAAAAGTTTCACTTTTTGTTGAATAAATCTGTGTTTGTTTGATGTTGTTGTCTGATTGTTTCCTTTCTGTTCACAAACAGAATAATTGATAGATAAGTCATGCAGTCGTGACATATGGAGGGCAGAGTTTACTTCAATCAATACTTTCATGTGAAGCCGTCATCCTGAAGGGCTTGGGAAACACAACAATAGTTTTCCCCCACTATCACCATGAATTGATTTTCTGATAATAAAAAAAATATGCGGAGAACATATGCTGATGTGAAACTAATATTCGCCGACTCATGCAAGCAAAGCGTTTCGATATTAGACCCAAAGTCTGACAGACTTTCCTAAAAGGTCACGACCTACGATGCGGGAATTCCATTAAAAATGTTACCAAAACAACAGAGACGCCCACTTTGTATCTGCAATTCAGATACTCCGTTTTGTATTGTAACTGATTCAAAGCACAACTGTTTCATTTCTGTTTTGATCCACGTCACTCAGGACTATCCTCCTGTTGTATTAGATTAGCCCGCTGGCTTATAATGTAATATCCAGGTCTGGAATTGATTGCTACACTCTTAACAGTTTATCAAACCACAGCAAAGGGCAGCTAACCATATTAAATACATGATGGGTTCGTCTGGGGGAACAATGGGTTGTGGTCACATGGAAATAATGGAGAGAGAGAGAGAGAGAGAGAGTGAGAGAGAGAGAGAGAGAAATGTGATGCCTTACATCACATGATGAATGGTCTAATTTTAAAACAAATATTTAAAATGGTGAAGTTAAATGTGACTGTGTAATTATTTGAAGGGCACGCTGGTATGATGGTTATGATTATGATTATGACGAGTATGCACGATTCAATGGACAATAAACCTCTTAATTGACCACTGTTTATGTGGTCAAAAGTGTCAGCTAGGATGTAATTTAGCTTTTGCTAACCTGAAAACATCAAATAAATTTGAAATAAAAAATTATAATAATCATAGGTATGTGTGCACGTAGGTGAAATATTGCTGCCATCTAGTGGCCAGTGCATGTACGTGTGTGATGTACTGAAGTTGAAGACTACCTGCACACTTCCAAATAGACCCACTTAACACATTTCAGCAACTAGAGACATCATATTTGTAGGTTATAACTATAAGACGTCCTTGGGGAATGATAACATGTGGATAGTGCTGTTTGGTTTACGATTTGTGTTCACGAAGTGAAGTCATTTGAATATTAACTCCATGGTTCTCTCTTGCGGCGAATTTCAGCCAAGCGCCACTAAGCCAACCTCGTAGTGCTGAGCTGATTGTCCAATTGTCTTTTAGTCATATTTGTAAGAAAAAACGTCAGCAATTTCAAAAACCCGCTCAAAATTGCATCATTTAGTCGGCGACAGTGTATTGTATTGGTGATGCAATATAACTCACGTTTTCGTAAGTTCCTATCCTTTCTCGACTTACATCTCGAACTAAATCGCTACTAAAGAGGTACAGCAATATAAAACAGTTTATTCATTTGTTAACAAACTTCCGCTGTGTGCGCGCGTGTGTGTGTGTGCTAAATTAGACGTCCAGGAGATGTACAGTTAGGCCACAGTCAAATACATGTCAGATTTTTTAATGATTTTTTAATGAAAAAATAAATGACATGACGCGACTCAAAGTCCACAAGACATGACACGTTGTGAATAAATTGCCATTGCAAAACCTTTCCGCCACTGCTTATCAAAACGTTGCGGTCTGTAGGTCAACTTACCGTTCGGGAATGATGCCATAGTTATTGATTGAAGCCGCTGGTTTGATTTCACCTGCCACGTAGTCTGATAAAAGACTATAAAAGTATACACCCCATCATTCAAATGAATTCCCTAGGCTCTCAAACGCACCACTTTATCTAAGCTGTCACTCATATGTTATCAAATCTATATTGACTCATCAACTCGTTTAGTGTTTGATGCTCGTGAGGGACCAAATGATGCAATAAGTCTACATCAGGTGTTTGATTGGTGACTCATTGTCATGCTGTTTGACGTGAGAACGTGTATGTTGGCCGCAATCCAACGGATTATCATGAAATAAAAATAGAGGGATAAAAGTGACAGAAAGTCATGCCTCAGCTGCGTCACAGTGCCTCTCGGTCAGGTCTGGGCTAACGGACTCGTCTCGTCGCCTTTGCCCCAGATAGCCCAGCGCTCCTCCTCGCTGACGTCACGTTCTTCGGCACTGATCTCGCGATACGTGCACCGTATAAACGAGGAGCACCATCCCAATAACGAGTCAGAGGCCAACATACTGTTCGACTACTGCACTGTAATAATACCCTGTGGAAAAAAGGTAAGACCATTTATATTTTGACTTTTTACAGTAGATTTGTGCGAAATTTTACTCTGAATGTAGTTTCGTTTTCACTTGTTCTTTATTGAATCTCAGATATTATCATCACGTAACTAATATTGAAGTAAGACATAGGCTTGTACAGCTATATACATGGGGTCTCATTAATTCTGAAGTTAATGTAATGTTTGTCATACAGCTGAGATTGCTCTCTTTCTCTCTCCCGCTCTCTCTCTCTCTCACTCACACACGCACACACTGACATCTCTCTCCCTCTCTCTCTCCCTCCCTCCTCTCTCTCTCTCTCTCTTTCTCTCTCTCTCTTTCTATTTTAAATAGATATGGCAGCTGAAGTTGTCCCAAATCGGGTAAGAGCAATACTGCAATTCTTGTTCAGAAGATTGATCAAGTGGCACAGACTTTCTATATCGATCAGGAACGCAGAAGGTTCTAGGTTATAATCTAATTATGACACACATGTATTTGATGTAATGACTTATGTATTTCCCATTTGTGTTTTAGACCAACGCTTTAGAATAATACCGAGATAATATTAGCTTATGGTATCCACAGTACTATATTAACAACTACAAAACAGACATTAAGAATATAAGACATCTTATGACAAACACCCCCCTCCCAGAGTGCTATGGAGAGGGTGACCAGCCTCCCGTTGGTGAGCTCCACCTACGTCCTGGTCTGCAGCGTGTACTGCACCACCCGAGACCACCACCCCTACTTCCGCTCCGTGTGTCAGGCAGCCGAGCAGGGGGTCCGAGCCATCACCTCCGTCGCCGTGACCACCGCGCTGCCCATCATCGGCAAGCTGGAGCCCCAGCGTGAGAAGAAAAGCCTACACTTCTGTTGAATGATTGTGCTTTCGCGCTTCCCGTTTAACGGTCGAACACGTCTTGTGGCGTTGGTTCTTAAGTGGTGGCCTCCAGTATTGGCCGAGTCAGCGGCAGTAGCTGAAGAGATAAGGGCGGTTGTCTGGCAATGCGAAGGTTGCTGGTTCGATCCCCGGGCTCTGCCTAGCTAAGTGTCGAGGTGAGCAAGACACCACCTAACCCCTAACTACTGCTCCTGCTGTGTTGGTTGTTACCTTGCATGGTTGGCACTGCCGTTGGCGTATGAATGGGTGAATGTGAGGCAATACTGTAAAGCATATAGAATGCAATCCATTTTAGGAAATTAAATCTCTGGTGTTTGAATCGGGGGTGAGTCTCTGTCTCCGAGTCACCCGAGTGGACTATAAGAGGAAGTTGCTCATGTCACCTCTCACCCAGTTTAAGAGTCTATGAGGGTTTAGTCACTCGTGCAATGTGACTCAGTCATTCATAATGTCAAAGGCAGAATTTTCTACAGATTTACTTGGACCGCACTTTGACCTAATTTCTTTCTTCTGTAACCTGCAGTCGCCATTGCCAACAATTTGGCCTGCAAAGGTCTGGACCAGATCGAGAAAACCTTGCCAATTCTCCACCAGCCATCTGATCAGGTATGCAAATAATGTCATCAGACCTCTGATCAAGTGGCCAAGATTGGCCAACGCCGTCCATGACCTCCCCAGGCTTTTTCGCAACGAGTTTACAAAGTTCATGTTTATAATGCGGCTCAGCCAAAACCTCAGTGGCTCAGTCTGGGTCTGTCATCCGCACACACAGATGATTGAAATGGATTCTGTGTGGAAACTTTCAAGTCAAGCCCTTCATCACAGCTAACAGTGTCAAGGGGCTTTACAGGCCATATGATAATGGGCCGTGTGATTCTTCTTGAAAAAGGGGGACATGTTCTATATATCTGGAGGACTGGAGAGTTATTGATTAAACAATCATGAAGGAAAATCTATTTTCTATCCCAATATAGCTAATGTAATATCTTGATCACGATGTATGGGTCACATTAGAGCACAATATAGCATGTTTTCTGGTAATTTAATAAACTCTGGTCATTCCAAAAATAAATCATCGGAAAAGTGCCAATTATTCTCAGATTCAGTGAAAATAATAGAACACCGAGAACAGTTTGGTGAGGTCAGAAAAATCAGAAAGGTCAGAAACTCGTTCTATTTACCTCACAAATGTACTTTGTAAGCATCTGCCAAATGCCCTAAATGTACAAGTAAATGTCAACGATCCTTCTTCAAAGCGTGGCTCGACGCAACACCCAGAGATTGCGATGCCTTGGAGCACTTCCAAGTCTGACTCAAATCTCCAGGTCAAAGTTCATCTGTCTGTCTACATCAGCTATTTATCAGTCTCTCTCTCTCTCTCGGCACACAGATCGTGGCCAGCGCCAGCGAGGCGGTGACGGTTGCCCGGACGACAGTGTCTGGCACGCTGAGCGGCGCGGTGGACCGGACCCGGGCGGTGGTCCGCGTGGGGGTGAACAAGGCCCTGAGCACCTCGGAGAGCCTGGTGGACCAGTACCTGCCCCTGGGTCCGGAGCAGACGGGTGAGATGGGGTTTTCATTGTCGTGCTTCACCCATCGTCAAATATATTGTTGTTGTCAGGGGAACCAGCAACCATCGCTCCAATCTAAGTGATTTCAAAGTAAAATGCCCCAAGACTAACCCAGCCGCCTGCCTCTCTCCTGGGGGGCGGGGACAGAGAGCAACGGGGCCCAGGGGGAGCCCAGCTACTACCAGCGTCTGGGGTCCCTGTCGACCAGGCTCCGCCGGAGGGCCTACAGCCGGGCCCTGGCCAGGGTGCTGGAGGTCAAGCAGCGAGGCCAGCAGGCCTTCTCCCAGCTCCAGCGTACCATGGGCCTGGTGGGTTCTCGCGGTCACACGTCACACAATTTATGTTGTAAACGACACCATTTTAAAGCAAAACTAGTTTTTTTCCTTTGCATCCAAATGAACCTCAAATGGTGTTTGTTCATCCTCGGCAAACCAGATGTTCGATCCAGCTTTACATTTAAATTCAAATCCAAATTGATCTAAAATGGTGTTTATTCATTCTCAACCACCAAGATGTTTGACCCAGAGATCAACAGTGTGCATGTAAAGTTCAATTTTATCCTTTTGAATCCTTTCATCGTTTTTGTCCTTTTTTTGTCTATAAAAAAAAAAAACACTGGATATTATTTCCAATAGTTCTGTGGAGAAAAAGCATGATTATTATTAATTATTATTAAGAATAAGAATGAATAATCCAACGTGTCTCGTGATCTCATCCAACAAAAATGGCATTGCTTACTTTTGCAATATATTTTTTATATTCGGCACCAAATCCAATTCCTTGTATACAAACAACAAGACACTCAAGCTGTTTCTGATCTTCCCTCTCTGACCACGCCCCCCCTGGTCAGGTGTATGCCCGGAGCAACATAGAGGGGGCCAACAGGAGGGCGTACGACATGCTCAGCTCCTTGGTGGAGTGGAACAAAGGCACCTCCCGCCAGCCGGAGAGCCATGCCCACCAGGCCGAGGTGAGGCCTCAGGAGAGGGCGCACAATGTGGCTACCCTCTGGTGACATCACAAGTGGGAGTGTCCGCCCAGACGTAGGATGGGTAGACGAGACTCCCGTTTGGTGCGGTCCGCTGGGTATAGCTGGCTGGTAGACTGGTCGTCTGTTCACTATACATCTGGGTGGGCAGCCCCGCTCGTGATGTGGAATGTGACAAACTTCTATTAAGGTCTTACTGTACTGTCAGCGACAGGCCTGTATTGTTGTTTCACTCGACAAATGTACTTGTGTTGTATTATACAGTATATACATTTACATCAAAACGTCTGCCAAATGTAAATGAAACCACTAGAAAGGAACTTAATCTGGAGAAAAATAGCACAGATGACCCAAAGACATGGCCCTGAGGTCCAGGTTCTGACCACGCATCTCTCCTCCCCGCCACACCAGGCCATCGAGTCCCGCACCCTGGCCCTGTCCCGCTCCCTCGCCCAGCAGCTGCAGACCACCTGCTCCACGCTGGCATCCGGTCTGCAGGGCCTTCCGGGCCACATCCAGCAGGAGGCGCTGTGGCTCCGCCGCTCCGTCTCCCACCTCTTGCCCGAGGTGGGCGCGCTGGGCGGCAGCGGCAGGGCGCGCCTGGGCCAGGTGAAGGAGTCCCTGGACAACGTCCTCGACTACCTGGTCAACAACACGCCGCTCAACTGGCTGGTGGGGCCCTTCCACCCCCGCCTGGCCGACTCCCCCGCCGGGACGGAACCCCACAGTCAGTCCACGCAGGCCTCCGGCCCACCGCCGCCGGGCCGGAGTCCTTCCCCTCAGACCCCGAGCCCGACGTCCAGCAGCTCCCCACGGTCCTCCAGTCCAGGGTCCTACCAGGAGGTTTGCGCAGCAGGGATGATGGATTCCCAGCAACATTCCCTTCCACAGTGATTTTAGTCATTTTAAAAGCTTTTAAGAAGGTATTCATTGGCATGGCAAAACTGGAACTTTAGACATGTTGTACCAAACTACACTGACTGGAGTGGTTTTATGTAGTTTCCTCTCTGGCATCCATGATGGTTAAAATGTGTCCAAACTCCAGAAGTTTAAATTATACAGTATACTAAAGAGAATTCCAGAAGGTGTAATTCTAGTTACAAAATGTAGTCACACCAGACATTGTACCCATTTTACATCAAATTGGATTAATAAACATTGTTATAACTGATCTTTTCTGTGGTATTCCAATTGAAGCATGTCATTGTCATCCATGTGAATAACTCACAGCCACAGTGGCCATGTCAGCATGGATGTTGCACAAGCACAACACATTCAGAGATGTTGAATAGCCAATACGTGTGCATGCGCAGGAGCATTCCCAATTTTTCATCATCCATTTCATTGGTTGTCAATGTGAAGTTTGAAGTCAGTGAATCAGAGGACAGAGTTGACATTGAGCTGACACCACCAAGTGTAAATGTGTTGTGTTAATGCTCATAAGTATTCTAATATATACACAGGATACCATCATGTTTCAAAGCCACAACGCTTCAAAGCAAAGTATACCAAATTAGGATAAATATAGGCTTTAATACAAAAATAAAAATGGTTTACACAAAAACACAGCAAGGTTCACAAACACCTTTACAGGAGATATTTTTTGGGCAGAGTAAAGAACCTTGGAGTCCTCTACAGTCTAAAAACCACCAACGCTCCTCATGCCCGTCAGGACTCTGCTGTTCTGATCTTGGCCTTACTGGACAGAGAGTCCATCAGCCTCTGGAAAATATAAAGACACATTAGCGATACATTAAATCACAACTAGACAAGACATTTCGGCAATCAACAGCTTTGTATGTTTACGGTCAAAATTGGCCACTTTATAAATGGACCAGTAATGTTTATCGCCAAGATGTTCACGTTCAAGCATGAGTCCCGATGAACATTCGCTTATGAGTTAAGCCAACGTCCAACTAGAAGGCAAGGCGGCAAGGCAATGCGGCGAGACCCCCACCCTCACCATTAGAGACTGCATCTGACACATAGCCACGTCGTCCAACATGTCCAGGTTAATTTCGTCTTTTGTCTCCTCTGAAAGGCAGAACTTCTGTCGGGGGAGAGAAACAAACAGACATCCAATCCACCAACCAGTAACAGAGCCTTGTGCGTGGACACAGACAAGTTGGAGACATAATTATCCCTTTTCACAGAGACATCGCCATCGAGGAAACACCGGCGTCCTATTACACTAATATTGAACGATATTGACACAAAATGGCCGTACCTGCCCCAGAGAGGTGGTGACGGTAACGTGCGGGCCGCAGCCTGCCACTGCACACAGGTCCCCGGTAGACGACACCGACCTGTTGAAAAGTTCACCAACGCGTCAACCACGGAACGCAGCCGAAATCCGATTCGATTCTGTGGAGGCAAAATGGCGGGCATCCCCGACGCACCGGAGTTTGGGCTTCGTCTTGACGACCCGGTCCCCGTTCACCAAGAGACTCATCGTCCTCTTCATGGTGCCCGTGGACGCCCTGGTTAAAGCCCGTATTGTCCATTTATTTTTTGAGGCCTACTCAAGGGAAGGTATATTTTTAATGAGCGCAAGTAGCGTAGCGTTACCCGAGATCGCCCACCAGCGCCCGGGTCTTCTTCGCACCCTTCCCTCCCTGAAATGAAATTGGCATTCATCAATATAATAGCGTCACTATAGATGGCTCCATTCCTTTAGAACAAGAGTCAAAACAAGTAAAGTTAAAATCTTGTTGAATCAAGCAGACTATGGGCAAATGCGGCTCATGATGGAGATTATATTGGTATACCAGGGATTCAGGAGAATAAAAGGAAACGCATCAAGGCTACCAACCAACCTTTAAGGTCTTGGCTGAAGACTGCCGAGGAAGACTGGGCGATGGTTTATTTGAAGACTGGGCAATATCGGCTGAAGAATTCTGGTTTGATTTGACTGGCGACAAACACATTTTGTATCTTGACGGTGACAGAGTATTGGTTTGAAGTACTTTTCATGGTTTTTCTTGCATTTCCGAGGGCACACATGACACTCCCTCACCTTTTCTACTGGACACACTCCTCCGGGTCTGGCGAATCTCTGGAGAATTACTCTGAAATGTAAGAAAGTGCAGATATGACCCCCTGCTGATGCTCCGGCCACTCGAGTGCCCCATCGGGCTTCGCTCACAATCTCACCTTGATGGCAATAGAAACGTCACTTGCAGTAGTTTCCTCTGGGCAGCGTTAATGTCACATTGGTCCCAGTTTATTAGAGGAGAAAATCAAACATTGAGACTTACTTTTACAGTTCCAATAATAATGTGGGCACACAGTAACGGGAGGCCATCGAGGTCTCAAATATCATAAAAACAGCCTATAGAAGTAAAACAGAATGAAATATCTCGATTTACCATTGATTAATTCCGCTATCAGAGTCTTTCGTAGAGAAGGAGGAATCTTCATCAGCTCCACTTTGAAGAAATTGTCCACGGTAGTCAACAGGTTGTCCATTTTTGCTTCCATCTCCGATATGCGTCCTTGTGCTGGACAAAAACAAATCACGTTCGACCGTTTCGATCATTCATAAAGCACTGACGTTGACATGGTGATTTCGAATAAACAACGAACAAACAAACCTTCCTTCTCAAACTGCTGTATAAACAGAGTGAACCTCTTCTGTCGGAGCGCCGCGGCGCTCTGCTCCGGGCCGTCCGCAGCGTGCGCCGCCTTCCTAGCTCTCCGCAGCATGTTGTCGCAAAGCGCGGCACTGCGGCGCCGCGCACGCTCATTTATCACCTCCGTGTCCCCTGAATGGACCAATCAGCAACCGTGTTAGCGCCAAACTACACATTGACAACGCTGGTTTAAATATAGAATAGACCTAATGTCATTTGCTCTTTGATTGGCATATATTTCACGATTTTCATATATTTGCCTAATATGTCCGACATTCTGACATACAACTCAGCATCATAGGCTACTAAAATAGGCTACATTAGGCCGACTATATGTCTGATATATACACTTAACGTTATGAGATTGTACTTGCTGGATAGGTTCACTTATTATTTACAAGACAATATATGTATAAACTTAGATTCTGATAAAATAAAATCCACACACAGAATGCTCAATTTTGCAATCAGGTCAAACCTATTTATTGCAGCGCAATAACTGAACATTCGAATCCATTCCGTGGGACGGAACATGGTTGGCAACAAACAAGTCTTGCGTACAGCCTTAACGATACAGGCGCACTTGAAACGTCTCCGTGCGGAGACCAACAACACGACCTCAGAGATGTTGGTGAGTGCGTCGGTCGACTGTGCATCGGCCCCACATTGAATTGAAACCAAATGACGGCAACAATACAAAAGAAAAAAAAAATAGAGCTGTCAAAAGGTTATTTTTTTCTTTCTTTTTTTAAAACATATTTTTCTTATAGTTTACTTTTGAAACGGCTCACAAATCGGTTGACGGCATTTGCCGTCTGGGTCAACAACAGAAAATCAGCAAGTCGATATGCGGTATCGTCCGTATTCATATACACAGTGCAAATGCATCGTTTTTCGTTCCTTTTGAATATTGTTGCCAACATTTCTGCCATATCCACCACTAGGGATGTCCCGGGGTGACGTCAGGCCGGGCAGGTCTCCGGGTCGGCCGGGATGGAGAGCACATGAGCACACCGAGCGCTCCCCAACTCGAACATTCACCATTCAAAGGTCATTGGAAACAACAGGACGACATTATTATACAATGTGTCGTCGTTAAAAGCAAACTCCAACGTGGCAAATAAAACCATGTTAAGAATCCTCGAGTAAAGTAAGCTCAGAACCCATGCACTTGTGAGCCAAACCGCTAGTCTTGTGACATCATCGGTAAGCGGTCCGAGCGGGGACATCTACAGAGACGTTTTAAATGTGTTTTAGTGTTGCTCCACAGTGTTGCGCTGCAGTATTGTGTGCGTGTGTGTGCGTGTGTGTTATCCTTCCCTGAAAGAGAACTCATCTCAAGCTCCCGAAAGACATTTGCTTTTTCAGTAGTGCCATCATTCCCATCCAGCCAATGGTCCTACAGCGCCCCCAAGTGGTTTCATTACAAAACAACAACAACAACAAACAAACAAACAAAATAAGGGCATGTATTCTTTAGGCTTGTGGAATGTTCTGAAATCAAAACCGATTGTCTTGTA
>OMOU01090424.1:3547-15303 GCA_900312585.1 Malacocephalus occidentalis
GCATGCACTGCTTCAATGCGCTGCTCGTCAACAGTTTGCTCTGGTGAACCAGGGTCGTATTACTCGGTTGATCTTGATAGAGAGTGACAGACAGACACTCACGCACACACACACACACGCACGGGAAACAGAAGTGAAGAGGGGCCCTCAAGTTGTACCGTAGGACATACAAATCATTGTGGCAGCCCGGCCAGGCGAGACAATGGCTTGGGTGGAATAAAGATGGAATAGAGCAGATAGAACCAGGGCTATGGCATAACAAACTCAGATCTTTATTCCCACACAGGGAAATGGGATGGGAACAGCAGGCAACTCAAAACACCTACTTATCCAAAAACATACTCATGGTTACCCACTCCCAATACTGTCCAAAATCAAACAGGCGCCACTGCGACTGGCCCAGTGGACGTCTTGGTCTCCGCTGTATTCTCACCCAAGCCGGTCTGCCTGGCCTTTGTTCTCAGGAGCTTTTAACTATGTCTTTATTGCCACCTTCGTTGACATTTCTCCTGTGGTCTCCAGAGGTGCGTATGCAAGAGAGGGTGTTTATGGGCATCGGAAACAAACCTTTTATGGACATCCGGCCGAGTGATGCGGCGATCCACGACAGAGCCGTCAACTATGTTCTGATGGCGAGAGGTATGACATTTAGTCATTCGGCAGACGCTTTTGATCCAAAGCGACGGCAGATACAGTACATTATTTTGTTATTTCAGGACAGTTTATTTCTGGCAATCAGACCATCGTAAGCAGTGTAGTTAAATGAACACCACCACCATCACCGATGGTGTCGCTGCGTCTGTTTTCGCTTGTTTGCTCGTCCCAGAAACCAAGGCGGTAGCGTCTGCTCACCAGTCGGTGTCACGTGACGGAGTACCCGCGGCGCGGCCGGAATCTATTGGGTCAGAGCGAAGTCTGTCTTCCTCCACCTCCTCCGGGATTGGCTCTCTCTCCCCGGTGGGGTACCTCTGTGGGGGGGCAGCGAAGCAGAGGCGGGCGGAAGGGCCGCCCGGAGCCCTGGATGAGGATGACCTGGATCACGACCACAGCTGTCAGCATCTGATAAGTACGTGAACCGACCGGGAGCTTAGTTCTGAGGCAGAGGCGGGGTCCTAAGGAAGCGGCCAGGCGGTGGTGTCGCGATCTGCCTCCGCCCGAAAGTATCTTTGTTTGGACGCCCTGCTGGACGTTATCATTTATCCCCGGTCTTGTTGTGTTTTTGTCTCCAATTTCCCCATTTGTTTTACTTCCTTCCATTGTGCCGTTTGGAGCCAGAGGGCTCCAGATGTTACCTAAGAGCCCCTTGGTATATCAGAATTCGGTAGAAATGTAATTTAAAAAAATGCTGGAGTCTGCATGTGCGTCACATCTGAGAATGTGCACACATGATAAAGGTCTTCTGAATATCAGCGTCTATCCCTGCCCCGCTGTGTTTTTTTCAGTGGACAGCTCCGAGTCATCGGGGGAGAGCGTGAGCGGGTTGAGTCAGTCAACACACAGCTTCCACTCCGCTCTGGGCCGAGAGGCGGGCGACGCCAGCCACAAGGCGGTGGCCGTCAAGGGAGACGCAGAGGTCTCGCCAGACGGCCTTCCTCCGAGCATCCCCGCTGGAGTCCAAGAGAAAACACACGCACCACCATCACCACCATCATCACCACCATCACCATCACCAGCACCACCACAGCCACAGCCACAGCCACAGCCACGGCCGGCTGCCTCCAAGCCCCAAGCACTGCACCCGTCCCCCCATCTATCCTGTGGCACGGTGAGGGTGGTCATCATGGGACTCACGGGCTTTAGCGTAAAAATCTGTAAACAATGAGCACATCACTCGATCAAAACTATAGAAGGAGTAAGGGATATCTTTTCTGTTTTGGAATTTTAAAAAATCAAAAGACTAAAATGGAATTCCACTCCGGTTGTGTTGACCCTACAGGTCCTGGGTGCCGTCGTGGGGAAGTCCACCGAGGTCTGACCGGGGAGACACAGCGTGGGTGTGAGCAGCTTCATGTGTTGTGTTGTGTGTGTGTGTGTCTGTCGTGATCTTGACAGACAACATCCAGTCATTGATAGCAAACCTCCATGCGGTTTGAAAGGCTGTCGGCCGTCTCTGACGTTTTCCTTTTCTTACAGATGCTCGGCAGATTTCCCAGGAGGAGCCAAGAGAAAGCCTTATCGACGTTGCAGTGTTTTTATCTATCGTAGCAGACCTTGCGTTCCATACCGCCTCTCACTGTAAAGCCATTACCACTCCTAATCGCACCACTAAAACAGATAATACAAAATGCCTGTAAAATGTACTGTATTATGACGATATTGTTTTTATACTTTTTGGCTTTTTTACATTTCTCCCATCACTTTATGAAGTGTAGATCAAAGATGTTGTTTTGCCCGTACAAAGAATGTAAAATACTAATGTAATATGTGAAATATATATATATATATTATTCTTGTCACTGCATGCAGTCATGGCGGAGCCTGGTTTAGCTAAAAGCATTAATGCAGAAGAAAATGTGCTTGAATCATTGGAATATAAGTCTGAGTTTTGTATACACACACACACACACACACACACAGCAGCCCTGGTACATACATGTATATATGTATCTCCTGACAATCACTAAAGGTGACATCTGTTACCCACGGCCAAACACTGTCTTGGCCAATAGAAAGAGTTGAAGTTGGGCATGTGACCGAGAAAGAAAATAATTACTGTAGGCCTATACTCTATTCTGTGTCCCCACAGATGGAAAATATTGGTTTCTAGTTTCTGACAATGTCAATTAGGTCAAACATGTCCCATGTATTTATGATTGTTATATATTTTTTTGTTTTTCGGGAATTGAGACATTCACCAAATCATGGGCTGAGTCTTAATTAGTTCAAATAATAAAAACACATATTTTAACTGCAAGTATTTTTAATAATGGTGTTGCAAGTCCTTTGAATAATTCATAATAATGTCTAACTTCCCACAGTCAGTGAGTTGTTGTGCATCAAGTTCATAGGTCACACTGTGTTTTTTACTGTGTTTTTACTCACTAAGCCTTTTGAATTGATCTTTACCAGTTGCTGTTTAAACTAATATGGCATGACTATGAATACATTGGCCAGTCTACAATTGTAGGCTTACTTATTGTCTGAAATGCAGAATTTGTGCTTATTTTGTAAACTTTTTATTTTTTTTTTTACATTAAATCCATACAGTTACTACATACAGTTAAACGTGAGGTTTATTTTTGTATATGCTTAGCCTATACTTCATATTTGGTACTTCATACTTCATATGGTGGTTCTCAAAATTCGAGACCAGCCTGCTCTACTGAAAGCTATTTTCAATGTAGACCATGATGAAGTACGCTCCCTCATATTCAGTGTGTGCGTGTGTCCGTGTTTGTGTGAGCGTGTGAGCGAGATGAGCGTACGCGTGTGCTTGTGTTTATGTGAGGGGGCGTCAAGGGGGTGGTCACGCCCACTTACACAGTGGTGACGATGCCGCGCAACTCAAATAAATTCCCCGCAGTTGAGCCGAACTGACAACACAGGACGCTCTGCAGCCTTCTGACCTCCACACACACACACACACACACCGCAGCCCAGGCTCTTCTCGACCTGCCCCACAGACAGTCGTCATGGCTCAAGGTAAGACTTTATATCAATAAATAAAAAACCGCATCGATCTATTCGGGTTGCAATCTACCAGTTAGTTGGCAAATAAAGTTATTTTAAAACAGCCATAGACAAACGCCATATATATATATATATATATGTTATATAATGTTGTTTATGTTTGTCCCTTTTGAGTTGCGGACTCTGTGTCTATAACATTGAAAATTATTTTGAATATGATTAGCAGGACATTACTTTGACATAAGGTTGACTTGACCAGGAATGCTGTACAGTAAAGATAAAGACCATGTTCTACTTGAGACACAACACATGTTGTGCTGCTGTTACTGTTGCTGCTGCTGCTGCAGTGATAAACTGCTACTCACACACCCTGATGTGTGTATTAAAGGGGATTTCTGCTGCTGTTGAACATGTTTGTCTTCTTGTAATAACTGTCAAGGGCAACTATACACACTGCTTGTAAATCTTACTTTATAGGCATTTGTCCTCCGCTGCCGTTAAGACATGACCCTGCTTCAAGTCTTCAAATGTGCCATATAACCTCCGAGGTCAAGGGAGGGAGCACATGCGTGACATTCCAAAACACACAAAGTCATCTGTAGTCATGGCTGATTTAAAGGTCCTGCGGCCTACATATAAACAGCAATCTGGCGTCTGGCTCTACCAGAAAACTTCTTCAACCAAATATGGAGTTTTTCTTAATTCTGGGAAACTAGTAGCCGAATGGTGGTCCGACATTCTTCTGACAGGGGCTTCCTGTGTTCGCCACCGATATGTGCCTCAGATAACACCGAGAGAATAGACTCGCTGTACAGGGGGTGCATGTTATTTGGTGTGTCTTTACGGCAGACCACGGTTGCCCTCACCCTATGGGGAGCCATCTGTTAGCCATGTGCAAGTGAAAACAATCGGCGTCAGCAATAACCTCAAACCACCACTACTCGTGTGGTTCGGAAGCATGGAGGGTTCGTGGAGTGAACCTCAAAGCCCCCCCAAAGCTAAATTGCTTAAACGTTCAGTAAGCTGCATCCAATAGAAAGTGAGGCCCTCTACATGAGAGAGGGAGAGTATAGTGCTACTTTTGCTCAGAGACATTTCCAGGAACGTTGAGGATTAGCTCATCAGGGTGGTATTTACTTTTCTGGGATTGAAACGCTGTACTACGGTGACTCTTCCCTGCCCACATTCTGGAGCTGTGTAGACTAGTGTCTTCTTCAGGCCTTTGGGTGAAGCACCACCTTAGGGTGGCACCGTCAAACAGACATAGTTCTGTGTTCAGGACTGTTGAGCTCAGTGGCGTCCAGTGAACTGCAAACAAAATTAGAACTTTTCCAGGCCTCATATAAACTCTTTCGATAGTTCTGGCTGGCTGTTTGTCATGTTGAAGCTGTTTCATCCTATTTATGTCAGTGAATTTTCATGACTTTTCAGACTAGGTCAGCCGACCCAGTGGGACTGAATCGACAGCTAAACTGATCTAGTCAGCATAGATCTAGGTGGACGTTCCCACTTGCGATGCCACTAGGCAGTAGTCACATGGCAATTGCGTAACGGCTTGCATTGGCTAATCACACTCACACCTGGTGGCATAATAAGTCCCCTTTAATGTAAGTGTGAAACTACATCCCAGGCAATCATGAGCGGAAAGATATAACTTTGCCCCGTTGGATGGTTTGGATGCTCCAGCTGGTTGTACAGTCTTGTTACTGTTGTCAGTGACAATTTTTGGAGTTGAGGTCACTATATCCCCAGCTATTAGCGAGTCAAATATCTCACTGCAATTTCTCCCCAATTGTCCCAGTATTCAGACATACCATACCAAGGCTACATAATAGCCTTGTGTGTTTTCTCAACCGGCAGAGCGTGGCCACATTGGTAGAGTTGACATCATCAGGGCATATTCTCCTTGATGGTGTATGACTTGAATATTACTGCTAATACTACTACAACTGCTACCACAGCTACTATTACTATGACGACTACTACTACTACTCCTTCTGTGTACGGTTGTCTTGTTTCCTGACGTCCACACACTGTTTTGCGTCGTGCCAAAGCGCGACTTATGAGCAGGGGTTAACTGAAGTGTTTTACAGAGTCCCTGGCAAGAGTTGAAAGGCAGACTCTATATCTTCAAACTTCAGACAGGAAGTCTGAGGGAAGGTGGGATTCCCCGCTGTGACTAAGTCACCCCTGAGGGTGGGGGAGGCCTCTGTATTTAACACACCTTGCCATGGGAGCGACCGTCGTGTCCAGCTCATGGCCTGGTGTGTCTGCCTTCATTCCGATACATTGAGAAACCGAACACTGCACCTGCCCACTCACTCTCTCTGGAGGTTTACGGTTACGTGTTTATGGATCATAAAACGAATGCTCAGCAAGAGTAAAGCACAGCGTTGTAAAGACAATGTTAAACCCTTTTGTGGAGTCGCACACATCTGGTTAATGCAGCAATGATGCAACCACGTGTGGCCCTTTGCCAACAACTTCATAATATAAACTATATATATATATATAGTATATATATATAGTATATATATATATATATATATTATAGAATTGAAGTTGATTATTGGAGAACACTTTGGCAATGCAAATAAAACAAAAAAACGCAAATATTGTATAATAATAATTAGCATAAGAACAACTCTTTAATAACAATAATAACACTCTTCCCCAGCATTGGAAATCACTGGCTGGGACCTGGAGTACGAGTTCAACAACACGGACCACCGCACGGATCTGAACGGCGTGGACCGCCTCATCGTGAGGCGTGGCCAGACCTTCACCATTAAACTTCACCTGGGCTCCGACTGCGACTACCAGCCAGGACTCAGCTCCCTCACCTGCACCGCCGAAACAGGTACTGTGGGCTAGGAGGAGACGTCGGTGGTGGTGGTGGTGGTGTTGTTGTATGAGGACCACCATTCATTTTCGCGGATCGCTTCATATGCAATGGTTGTTTTTTTTATTTTTTTTATTTAACAAGTATTACTGCAAGAATGGCCAGATGGCCAGTGGGGGAACCGTGGAGAGAAAAAGATACACGCCGAGTAAACAATTAAATGGCGCTACATGCCGTGGGAGAACGAAAATACCACATGCGTTGTTTCTATTTGTATAAACATTTGGATTAGGTCGGGGAGTTTTAAATAAGCTCCAAGTCGCCGAGGCTCACCAACGGAGCTTCGGGGCCGTGGCATTGTGCCCGTGGTCCGGGACAGGGACGCGAGGAGCACTGCTGTGGAAACCTCTTGATGTGCTCCTTGGAACGGCTCCATGTTGCTCTACCCCCATCATGCCCGTCACCTTCATCACTCATGAAGCAGAGTAAACAGGGCGGGGGGCTGTTTAAGCCGACGTTGTTTGAATAGTGCTTGAAACAACTGTTGTGGCTTCCCCTCTATGTCCGCCTTAATTCACTGGCTGCTATTGTTGGAAGGCCAAATTAATTCCCCACAGGACCTGATGCCCGTGGACGGCTTTTAACAAAACAAACAAATGAACGACGGCGATATAATCATCTGCCACTTTTCCCCCCTCACCTCCACCTTTCATGAAGATGTGGTATGCGTGCTGTCAAATCCAACCGTTTGGAGACGGGCCGATAGGAAAGAATGTCTGCCATGAAACACACGATTATTGACGTTGAAGCGTCAGTATTTGTGAACGGGCACCTCTTTGACCACTAATCCTCTGATCTGGAAATAGACTCGTGTGTAGATGCACAGACATGTAGAGGGCCTCAATGGCCTGGGAACTCTGGGACTGACGTTGTCTCTGGAGGTCAACGAAGAAACTTGAGTCCCTGTGATCGGTTCTTCCAAGCCATATATATATATATATATATAAACAACATCTATGTATTGTCACAGCAGTGTGTGTGTTATTATTATTTCAACCAACTGTATTAGAACCAACCATAATGACAGTTAATTCATCTTTATTTTCTTTTTCTTTTTTTATTCAGACTAGACAAAACGCTTGGTCACGAAGACACCATTTGTGTGTTTGTTTGTGTGTGTTCATGTGTATCTATGCATTCGTGTTTCTGTCTTTAAGCACATTTCTTGACCGTTTTCTTTTGTTTTCTTTTATGTGAAGCACTTTTTGTATGACATGATGAATTTGAATATAAGTGAATTTCATTCAACCCCCGCCCTGCCCTGTCCTGATTGGTCTGCCCCTGCCCAGGTCCTACCCCGTCAGACCAATACGGCACCAGGGCCGTGTTCACTACCACCGATTCCTCCTCTGACGACGACAGCAGCTTGGGGTGGGGCGCCACGCTTAGTAGTTTCCCTGACGGGCACATGGTGGCGCTGTCCATCCGCCCTGCCGCCGCCGCGCCCATCGGCCGCTACACGCTGACCCTGGGCAGTGCCGGCCGCTTTGAGTTCATCCTGCTCTTCAACCCCTGGTGCCCAGGTGGGTCTGCAGGCCGCGCCCAGAAGACCCACACATCGTTTGGTGTCGTGCTCTGGCGGATTCGCGTGGTGGAGCTTAGCTTTCCCACTGAGGGAGAGGGAGAGAGAGAGGGAGGGAGAGGGAGAGGGAGAGAGAGGGAGAATGTTGTGTAGGAGTCTAGATTACTGTAAGGAATGTTCCATATAGATGGAGATAGTTGTAAAGTTGACAGTTGCAGCAGGGAGTTTGTATATATCCACGTATATATGTATATATTTTATATGGTATTAAAACAACATTATGTAACTTTTTTAAGAGAGAGAGACAGTGAGACAGACAGACAGACAGACAGAGAGAAAGAGAATGTTGTGTAGGAGTATAGATTACTGTAAGGAATGTTCCACATAGTTAGAGATAGTTTCAGCAGGGAGTTCATGTATATACAGTATGTGATATGGTATTAAAACAACATTATGTAACGTTGTATACTTTTTTTATGCAGCCTGCCCACAATGCTTTTCACACTACAGGTTTAGCTAACGTGAGCTAATGAAGCCGTGTCCCTCTATTTCTTCCTCTCAAGTTCGAGGCCTGTAAGGGCCTGTCATGCTTTCCTTCCATTGAATTCATGTTTTTCGTCCGCGCCTTGTCAATGACGTTCTTCATCGATGTCCTGGAAACAGGAGATGCTGTGTATCTGGACGACGAAGAAGCCTTGAGCGAGTACGTCCTGTCTCAAGATGGGATCATCTACCGCGGCTCTCTGCAACAGATCCTGCCTTACTCCTGGAACTTTGGCCAGGTACCAACAATAATATGGTCCCAGCAGCCTGCCTGTCTGGATTTGGAATGCTGCGATACAAATATGTATGATTATACTGTATATTTATTGTTTATTAATGCGGTACTATGTCTTATATGATCTTCAACATCGTATATTAGATGTGATTTTGTCACTGTTACTAAAATAAGCAATAATAATTCGGACAATATTGGCAATAATATTGATGATTACAATAATAATGCATACAAATGTGAAGAAGAAGAAGAAGAAATACAAAAATGCATTTTGTAACATTGCTGGAATCAGGGATTCTATGCATATGGCAATCTGCTTCATATTTAGACTATTTTAATATCCCTTGACTTGGTCATTGTTATTGTTATTCTACCTGAAGGCAAGTATATCCCTCCTTCCTGAGCTCACTGCTTGGCTTCCTGATCTCATTGTTCCTGCAACAGTTTGAATCTGGAATCTTGGACGTCTGCCTCAAAATCCTGGACACCAACCCGAAGTACCTGCGCAATCCCGGGAAAGACTGTTCGGGGAGGAGGAATGCTATCTACGTCTCCAGAGTGTTGAGCGCTATGGTATGTTCCCTTACATCCGGTGTTGACCACGCACGGTAACAACCAACACACGGCGGAGCCCGGGGATCAAACCACCAACCTTCTGGTTGCCAGACAACCGCTCTTGCCTCCTGAGCTACTGCCGCCCAGTGGCTCGATAGAATATACTGTATACACTGCCCCATCAGTAAGGCAAACCCCTGCATTGTGAATGTTGACCTCTGTGTTTGGCGCGTTAGGTGAACTGTAACGACGACCAGGGCGTGTTGCTGGGCCGCTGGCCAGGCAAGGCCTCAGTGAACCCCTACGAGGGAGGCCTGAGCCCCATGTCCTGGACCGGGAGCGTGGACATCCTCCACAACTGGGAGAGCAACTCTTGCCGTCCAGTGCGCTTTGGCCAGTGCTGGGTGTTTGCTGCAGTGGCCTGCTCAGGTGACTAAGGCCACCGTCGTCTCACATTGTTAGACGTTAGGCCACTCTGTGGAGAGTGGCCATTTTAGAAAAATACACATGTTAAAATAATAATATTAATAACACCCCCGTGTGCCGTCTTCCCCCAGACGTTTGGCTGTAGCGTTGTCTAACGTCGGGCCACGACGTCGCTAGTTCCCCCAATGACGGTGTATTTCCCATTCTCCAGTTTCCAGAGCCCTTGGTATTCCCTGCCGAGTCGTCACCAACTATGTATCCGCCCACGACACCAACAGCGACCTGGTGCTTGAGCGTTACTTTGACCAGAACGGCCGCAACTTGGGGAAGGAAATGATCTGGTAAGTCAGTAACCTTCGGGTTTTGCTACGGTCTTTCTAACCCCAGGGGAACGGAATTTAGGATGCGATGGCTGATGGCTCAAATGATATGTTTCCGGTGTTCAGGAATTTCCACTGCTGGGTGGAGTGCTGGATGACCAGGCCTGACCTGAAGGCTGACTTGGACGGTTGGCAGGTGATGGACCCCACGCCCCAGGAGAAGAGTGAAGGTGACCCCACCATGTTCACCATGTCAATTACATTAACGCCTGTTCGCCGGAGGAGCTCAGAATGGGTCATTCAGTTTCTGTTTGTTTTGAACAGCTGTTCATTATACCACCAGGCGTGAGTGTGATTAGCTCTTCCGGGTGGTTTTAGAATCTCCGGCTTTTGACATCACAAGTGGGAGTGCCTGTGATGTATGCGGAATAGATACTAGACACTCCCACGATGAAACCGTGATGAAACCGTTCTTTGAAGCCGCTTTGAATGGCTAATCACGTTTACCCCATGATATGTCTCCTGTGGGTTGAGACAATAACAATCCTAAACGTATGTTAGTTATAATCACAAATAAATGTACAGATGAAAAGTTAAAAGAGATATGCCACCAAAACCCTCTTGCTACTATTGATAAATAAGCGTTTTGAGTGAAATGACAACCTGTTCATGTATAGGCAATTTCAAGTGATTCATCCATGTTAAAATCCTACACGTTTAATCCAGTCTTGAAGTCTCCAAGCAATATGCATTGCTCTCCGCTGACATAGCGTTTGTTTGTTTGGTCCTGGGGGATTGAGCAGGAGTCTTCTGCTGTGGCCCCGTCCCGGTCAAGGCCATCAAGGCGGGCGAGCTCCTGAGCAAGTACGACGCGCCGTTCGTGTTCGCCGAGGTCAATGCTGACACGGTCACCTACAGTCAGCAGGAGGACGGCAGCAAACACAAGGTCACCAGCGTGACGCTCGTGGGCCAGATGATCAGCACCAAGCGCGTGGGCAACGACCAGCGAGAGGACATCACTCACCTGTACAAGTACCCCGAAGGTATGACATCATTCACTCACCTGTACAAGTACCTCGAAGGTGTGACATCATTCACTCACCTGTACAAGTACCCCGAAGGTGTGACATCATTCACTCACCTGTACAAGTACCCCGAAGGTGTGACATCATTCACTCACCTGTACAAGTACCCCGAAGGTGTGACATCATTCACTCACCTGTACAAGTACCCCGAAGGTGTGACATCATTCACTCACCTGTACAAGTACCCCGAAGGTGTGACATCATTCACTCACCTGTACAAGTACCCCGAAGGTGTGACATCATTCACTCACCTCAGGTGACTAAGGCTAAAAAAAACAAAGCATCACCTCCACCGTTGTCTCATATCGCTAGATGTTATAAATATAATGTAAAGGTATAATATAATGATGCATAATGCACACCTTTCTAACGTAGGATAATGTGGGCTAATTATGGGTCTGTAGCATGCTAGCAGTCTTTTGTATTTTCATGTATGAATAAAATATGGAAGCACATGGATTCTTGATATGACAATACTTCATTCATCCCAGTGCACTGTCATGGAAATGACGGTGGTGACAGTAAACCCGCCCACTAA
>OMOU01090425.1:0-11671 GCA_900312585.1 Malacocephalus occidentalis
AGCAAACAGAACTTGTACTCAGTATCTGTGTACTGACAAGTATATGTAGCCAAGTAGCCTTTTTGTGACGTAGTGACACCTAGTGAACAAATGTATCTGTCATGAAGGATGACTTAAAAGTCTCAAAAGAGCCCTAAGGCCTACCTGCATAACTGCTAATTGAACTTAAAAGATTTGCAGATGTTTGAAATTAAATTCATCAATATGAAAATCTTCAACCAGGAAATAAACAAGATAAAACCTTTTGTTTCAATCTGAGACTAAAACAAGTTGCATAATAAACTCACAAAGTCAAGACGAAGGTCTCAGATATGATGGATGACTCAAGCACCATAGAAGAACATCTAGCAGGTCAGGAAAACCTGTTTGACAGGAGATGATGGTAGTAGAGAATATAGAGACGTTTATGAATTACTAATTGTCATTTTATCACACATATAGTATGTTTCTTCACATAAATCTTTAAACATACACATATTGCATTCCTCTCACCACATGAAATAACCTCAGGAACCCAAAAGTGGCCCAGTGAATGATGGAGGAGAGGAAGCAGGTCCTCAAAGGGGGACAGAGGGAAAACAACTCCTCAGGCTCTCATATATAGGGTGTACCAGATGACCAGTCCACCCCTGCCTCTGATGAATCGTAAGAACCATTTCAACTGGAAGCTTTCACTGTAAAGACATACAATATGACAGAGGGGACACGGACCACCTAACGCTAAAACCCAATCACGTGTTGTTGATATGTACATTATGTGGAATGTACATATCAACATGTAGCCTACATACATAACATGTATGTAATGCTTGCATATGCAACGTTTTCCACTCAACCTTATAGAACACTTAAAAAGACAACCAGAGAACACGATGTGTTGTATTGTACACAGATTGAGAGTGACATCTATTTGACAAAACATCCAAACTAGCTAAACCACTCCTACTTCTCTCACCCACCCAACTCAATGTAAATGCAGGTCCTACACATAGTTGGGAGAGAGATATTTCTCTTTACAACACAAATGACTGACTCTCTACAATTTGCTCCTAACGGCCTTGAAATTGTAAGTGAAACTTGTTCTTGTTTGAAACTTGTTCTATTGACTCAACTATGAGCAAGTGCTTAAAACTTCTTTCATTCAAAATATTTCTGTGCCGTCAGCAATACATTGCTTATTCATTCTTTTGACAAATGTGCATATTATAATTTGCTTTAGAGAAAAGTGTCCTTAAATTCCCTAAATGTAAAGGCTGCTGTCTCACAGGATGGGCACCAACCAAGCCCTGAGTGTCCCTTCGGTGCTTGTCTAAGACCCGCACAGTGGTCAGCCCTGCAACCGGAATCATCCACATGTTCCCCATTGATGTTCAGAACTGCACTTTCATCTTCAACTTCTACATCCGCTCTCAAATGCTTTCATTTTCAGAACCATTGTAGAAGCAAACTGTGAGCTAAACACTGATGAGACAGAGAACTATTGTCTCATTTGCATGCGAGTTTATGGGCCAGGGCCAATTTAGTTGACAAGTAAAGAGCCATTGGCGTGCCGACCTAACAAACACAGCTGCAGGCATGTTTCAGGATTTTGGTCATTTGATACCGTTGTGGTGACTTTGTTTGACTATCTGTCAGGCACATTCTGGTGCACAGAAATGATCAAATGTGTCTGAAGCTACTTTGTATTTACCAACCCATGAGGAAAATCGCACCCTGCACCAACCACTTCATTTAAATGTGGATCCCAATGCTGTAAAGCAGGAGAGCAAAGTGGGTAAGAATCCCCTCAACGACCCTCGAGCTGGAAAACACAACCCTAGACAGTTGGGGTGAGATCTCCGGACCATCTTTTGTGATGGCCCTTCTCTGGAAGCTTTCAAGATCATTTGAGAGAGCCAGACTTTAAACTCACGTGTTGTAATAATAATAATAATAATAACAATAATAATAATAATAGTAATAATAATAATAATAATAATAATAATAATAATAATAATAATAATAATAATAATAATAATTATTATTATTATTATTATTATTATTATTATTATTATTGTAATAATTATAATAATTATAATAACACATTTTAATGTTAGGAAAACAATGGAGTGAGTGAGCGTGGTAGGTACACTCTCCAAACGTCCCCAGTGAATGTGACTGTAATCATCCAATGATTTGTTATGTATGCTGTTCGTGTATATGGACAATGCAAGAGCATAGTCCACTTAGGCCTTCTTGTTGTCATCTACAAATGTGTGCGGTGGACACATTTGTATTTGTATTTGTAGACACCAATGCCGGCATGTTTCAGGATTTTCTGAATGTGATACTGTTGTGGTAGCATTTTACCATGTGCCAGGTAGGTACATTCTGGTCCCCTGAACCTGCCAAATGTGTCTCAAAGCCCTGCTTTGTATTTACCAACCGCTAGGAAAAGTAGCACTCTGCTGGACAAGCCACTTGATTTGTGTGTGGGTTGTTCAAGTCACGCTTCGTTCACAATAATACTATATATAGCTTTGTTGGGCAGGCAATTTATTTTAACTCAAAGCATTTCACCCGGGGCAGGTATTTCATACAATTTCATACATTATGTACATTGAAGCTATATTTTGTACAGATAATTGACAACAGAAATGTTAACATTCTGTTGTGATATTCTTATGATTACTTTTTCTTCCCAATATATTTTCATGAGAACCAAAACACAGACGAAGAGCTGAGAGCTGCAAGATCATGGCTGTCAAATACTTACTATTAATGTCTTTTGAGACTATGGTTTTCGTCATATTCTCTGTCACACAAGGTTAGTAAATAGAAACCAAAGATCGGTACAATTGGAGATCAATACATGTTTTTCCCCTCAGCAACAATACAAGGTTTAAAGAAATGACATAATACTTGTTATTAAATTGTATACCTTTTCTGTATTATGGACAGCTCAGTCTTGACTATTCGAATGCATCTTTCAGCTGATATTAATTGACATGCTTAATTTTAAATCTTTAGTATTATTTCACAGATGCCACAAACTTTTTAGTTTGTGGTGGATTACATATTTACCATCAATTGTTTAATCTTTATTGTTGTTTTTATTATTTTGTTCCCAGTTCAGTGCTGGGGCCTACAGAACTGTTCTGAGCCCAACTCTGTTGCCCTCCTGAATGCTCTGAAACCGGTCTTTGACTTACGGTACATACGACCTGTCAGGAACCAGAGCGATTACACAGATGTCGATATATCCTTTACCCTGTATGGAATTCTTGGAGTGGTATGTTCAGTTTTTTTATTTTTTTTAATTAATAGTATGATATGGACATGACAGAATTTTGAATGAAGAACCAGAAAGAAGAAATATCCCCCTGGAGTAGATACCTGGGTTGATATTATGAGTTTGTGAACATGACTTGACTGATGGATTATTATTTAAGAAGCATGTTGACTTTGCGGTAGCAATCAATACATGTTCAAGGAGAATACAATCATGAATATTTCATTAGGAGTCATATTTTTCATTGAAGCAACATAGATACAATATACATAGTCTACATACTGTGTATGTACATAAAGACCAATAACTTTTTTTTCAGGATGAAAAAGCTCAACTCTTGACAACTTTTATTTGGCTAGACGTTGTAAGTAAAAAAAACTAAACAAGCAAACTAAATGGCCAGTCATTATCTGAATATTCAATATATACATTTATATTGATTTATGTTGTAGGGATGGATGAATGAGTTCATTCGCTGGGATCCAGACGAGTGTGGCTCAGATGAGATTTCGCTACCGAGAAACCAGTTTTGGGTACCAGATTTAGTCATCAATGAATTGTAAGATCCATGTACAGCTGCAATCATAAGTGTGAAACAGACAAAGACAAAACAAATCAAATATTATTATTGTCTCATGTTGTTTGAACCTTAAGGTAAGGGCACATTTCATTTAAAATGGAGAAACCACTGTAAGACGCAATCACACATAAGCTAAGCTGCTTTCAATGATGCACACAATGTGGAATATACAATACAATGCCGTTGATAAACATTCCGAACTTGATGACATTGATGAGTAAAGATGTCATCATTACTCAAACAGAGTGGAAATGTGTTCTTGTTTGTTGTATTACAGTATGGCTCAAAACACAGCCCCGTTTGTGCCTTATGTGCATGTCCATAATGATGGCATGATCTACGACTTCAGCCCTGTCAGAGTGGTCAGCTCCTGCAATCTCAACATCTACACGTTCCCGTTTGATGTTCAGAATTGCACTTTCACTTTCAACTCCTACATCCACTCAGGTAAGACACCACATAGATTAACAGTCTCCACATTTCCGTTAGAAAAGTGTGACCACATGTCAGTCAGTGCAAGACTGGGTCACGGTCATACAACCCTTTATGTCCTTTAGCCAGTGGCGGGCCGTGCATTTCACACCTGGGACTTCAGTGAGGTCCTACACAGTCCCACCCGAATGAATCCACCTCTTAATACCATCATTATGATGCCATGGCTCTAGACACTATACATTTAGACAGAAACGCACTGTGCGTTTAACGCAGTATAACTGGCTGTTGCGTCACCTAAACATAGTCGAGTACAACAGAGTTATATTAATATTTCCAAAGCATTTAAAATCAATAAATTCGCATTATTAAGAGTGTTAAACTATGACATTTAAGATCGCTTGGATACTGTCAAAACTTAAAAATCAAAGGCTTTTAAGGGATTAGTCTACAAAGTTTTATTAAGTCCACCAAAACAAAGTATGTGAGCTATAACAAGTTTGTTCACTTTGGTGCTTTGGTGTCTCGTTGCTGCCTTGGTTAGACAACTCAAGTTTGCAAACCCAGTGTGGCTCCAAACACTAAATCGATCACTTGCAAATAATAGGCATTCCCAGCAGTACAGTTTGCAGTGCCTCTCTGAGCCTGTGAGCCATTGGTACCGCTCGTAGTTAGCAATTTGAAAATGGCGGACAAACCCCTTTCCCGACTGTGACAGGCTTGCAAGCGTCGGGGTCGGCCGACCTCTCCTTACGATGTCTAGCTTTTCTTGAAAAGTTTGCAATGAAATGAAGAGTATAATTATGCTGAATAATTGAATATATATTTGTGGAAAAATATATCAAAATTTAGGCCAGCAGAGAAGGCCTTGCTGGCCCTGACGGCCCACCGCTGCCTTTAGCTATGGTCAGCCAAAGGAACACTGTGGAAATATGGTTATTTTCCACATACCTGTCATCAATCGAGGACCACCATGTATTCCCAATCACTGCGATGCTTGATTCTACTGAGTTAGCCTTTGATCGAGTGAATAAATAGAAGAAGATGAGATTGACTAACGCTGTCTGTGAAATTAGGGTAAAATATGCGATTTGAGCTATTTTAGATTTGTTTATTATTTAACATAAAATGCCTTGAGCTACATTACAATTTATGCTAATTCTGGTCTAGTGCAAATAGTTCAGGCTTGTGATTTAACACAGTGAGGAGTTTTACAGGAACCAAAGATGAACAGACTTGGAATTTCTTGAGATAATTTGTTTTGGTCGCCATCTGATAGTAATGGTTATTCCTTCAAATTATAGTTGTTCTTTTGGTGTACAGTTGTTTTGTTTTGGTGTATTTTGGGTGAAGGGACCCATTGCTAACATCCTGTGCTCTCTTCTCCTTTTCAATGTGCTACTCAACCTATCAGTCAGGGACATCAGAGTTAACCTGAACATCCCCATAGATATAATTCAGGAGGCTTCAATGTACGTGATAAGCACTGTTGGAGAGTGGCAGCTGCTTGACATCACTGCTCATAAAGAAACGCATCAACAGGAAGAAGCCATTGATGAGCTCGTATTTCAAGTATGTTGAGCGTAACAAAATTGTGCATTTATGATTAGAGAAGGTAACATGTATGCATTTCCTGCTAGAGGACAGGGTACACTGAATACATGTTCGTATATTATTTTAAATAGCCCTACATAGAGAACTGTTTTGTCTTTTTTGTACACCACATAGATTGGACTGAAGCGTAAATCCACTCTGTATGTGGTCAACCTGCTCATCCCCAGCGGCTTCCTGATCACAGTGGACCTCTTCAGCTTCATGTTACCCCCACAGACTGTGGACCGCTCCTCCTTTAAGATGACTCTCATCTTAGGCTACACCGTCTTCTTGTTGCTCATGAATGACTTGCTGCCGGTCACTGGCAACACCATACCTCTCATAAGTCAGTAGTACGCCTTTGTTTAAGTGAGGCTGACATAAACTATTGCTTAGACTGAGAAGTTAACAGCATGATCACCCTCTCGTCTATTTGTCTCCAGATGTTTTCTTCTCTGTTTGCCTGGCTCTGATGGTAGCCAGTTTGCTGGAGACAATCATCATTACCAACCTCCACGCTCATCACTTTACTCCTGTACCCCACTGGGTAAAAGTATTGATCCTTCACACCATGGGCTGTCTTGTTGGTCTTCGCCCAAAGCCACCGAAAGACAATTCAACAGGTGCGGGGTGTTTTAGGCGAGGATATGATTATATCTGAAGAACTGATTATATCTGAAACACCTAAAGGCAAAGTTACAAATTACAAGTTGTACTTGATATCTCTTCAATATAGATGTGGATCCCATTGCTGTAATGGAGGAGAGCACATTTGGTAAGAGTCCTCCAATGGCTCTAGAGCTGGAAAACGCCAGCCTAGACGAGCTGAGACAGTTGGGGAGAGATCTCCAGGCAATCCGGCTGCAGGTGGACAAGCATATGGAAGGGAACCAGAACTCTGAGGATTGGACCCAGGTGGCATGCATCATTGATCGCTTTCTGTTTTTCGTCTACACCATCTTCATAACATTCAGCTGTATAACTATGATCTATTTCTGGGTTAAATCATACAGGCTATAGAACTGTTTTAAAGCTGTCAGAAGGGTTTCACCTATGTCATTTAGTGAACAGCAGTTGTTTTTATTATTCTTGATTATAGGTCCAATACACCAAGGGTTAGAATGTATGTTTGTTTAACAAATACAATATGTTGGGTTGTCAAATGAGGGGGGAATATTACATTAAGTGAAGCAAAGTTTCATTGTTCATGCTAACCTGTGCAGATATTGAAAAAGCAAACGTAAAAAGGTTGTCAAAAAGACAGAAATTGAACAACAATAAGGGAAGTTCAGGGCCAGTATTCACAAAGCAGGATCAAAATAGCTCCCAACTTGGTGGTTTAGGACTAACTTAAAAAAGAATGGCAGTACCAGTCCTACTTTTAGGACTCCTACATGCAAAAAACATTTTAGAAACATGTCATGTTTTTGAGCTTTTACAATTGACTTACACTTATAATGAACATATACGGGGCAAGAGATTACTCCCATGAGTTAATATTACAAATACAATGGATGAATGGTCACTGAGCGTGTTAAAAAAACCAACCACATTGTAGGTTAATGTACATCTGAGTGTACTTAGGTGGATCACCTGGACGGTGCAAAGAATTTTGTGTGTGTGATGACATCATCGACGACTAGTCGACGTTATTTCAACTTCATTGATACAAAAAAAAAGGTTGACTTTAAAAATCAGCAAGCGTGCAATTTCTACTGTGTAATGCTTTGTTTTGCTTGTATTTTGTGTGTGTTGTTGGTGTGATCTTGTGTTCTGCTGGCTGTGCAACAAATTGCCCCTCACAGATAATAAAGATGACTTTGATCTTGGAAAGAATGGGGTTTAAATGGAAAACTACATAAAACGTAGTTTTATGTAGTATGTAATATATATATATACTGTATATATATGTATGTATCACTGTAGACTCACAAAGCCGTACAAACTACAGCCACTAACTACTGAATAACTTTAGTTTACATAAGCCTACATTTTCCTTGAATGCAAATTGTTCATGTATTTTACATAGTTACACAAGAGATGCATCACGTCAGGGGCTTAGTATGCATATGCTTTCTCAACGACAAGTACAGTCATTCAAGTTTGCAATCTGTCGGGCGTGAAGTCAACTTGGTGGGAAATTTGTAGCAATCTGGAAGACCTGTGGAACGAAATCGATGAAGCTGAAAAAAGGAATTGAGTTTATCTCCCTCAATTTGTTGTTGCTTCACGGTAAGGTGGATTGTTCTTAAGAATATATAAGAGAATATTGTATATTTTGTATGGACCAATGAAGCAGCGTGGCCGTTTTCAGGACCCGATTTGCAATGGGAAGAACACAAATATTATGAATAAATCTGTGACTTCGTTGGTATGTGAGAATTTTCAAACTGAAATATTTGATGATCAATATTAAGAATGATTAACCTTTTGATTAACCATTTCCTTCTCCACGGAATCTGTATTTGCATAGCCACTGGATCAGCGTTAAATTGTACCAGCCCAACTCCTGAATCCCTGTATGATGCACTTGATGTGGCAGTATTTTCAAAGAGACACGTACGCCCTGTCAAACACTTTGGAACACCTACAAATGTCTCTGTATCTTTCATTCTGGTTGGAATTTTGGGACTAGTAAGTTTACTCTGTCTACATAGATTATTAAACATATTTGTGCTCATTTGAAATGCTAAGAATAATTAGTAAAGTCAAACCATGCTGCTGCTCAATCAATCTCTTTTCTCCAAGGATGAAATACAGCAAACACTTACCACTTTCCTATGGCTTCTTCTTGTAAGTAAATGCACTACAGTAACGTAAACCTTCACATTTGTAGAATTTGTAAAATAGAATTTGTAAAAAACAAAAACTGCTATTGTCCAGAAACCATGCTGTTAATTGACTGTGTGAACAATATGCCATACACACATTTTTAGAATGATATCTATTTAAATAACATGACTTGAGACAATGTTTTCAAACTGCTTTCTTTCACCGTAGGAGTGGGACATAGAGGGTCTGAGCTGGGATGAGAAGGAATGTGGTACACAGAAAGTGGCTGTTAATCGTGACCACCTGTGGCAGCCAGACATTTTCATTTTAGAGTAGTAAGTCTAAAATTATTTGTAAGTCTTTACGATTGAAAGGAAATCGCTGGAACATTGTGTTGCTCCACAGATAATGAGTGGTTCTCCATCGTGTCAAGACTATCGCTCCACCCTACAAATTCAATATGTTCGGGGACTGACCCGCAGTTGTCAAGGACACTCTCACCAGTGGTGACCACGCACGTGGTTATATGAGCACCACACATG
Organism: Malacocephalus occidentalis; assembly: GCA_900312585.1. Classification (NCBI taxonomy): domain Eukaryota; kingdom Metazoa; phylum Chordata; class Actinopteri; order Gadiformes; family Macrouridae; genus Malacocephalus; species Malacocephalus occidentalis. Next base: position 9,191 of record OMOU01090425.1, read on the forward strand.
CGTGGCCACTCCAATTCATTCATTCAGTAAGAGAGGGGACGTGAGCAGGTATACTTTAGCCAAGGGTAATTCCAAAATGGGAAAACAAAACAAATGGGAAAAGCCAGGTAACTGGCCATGCCTCCATGGTCCACTTAGGCTTCGGTGTCAGCATGCTGAAGGTATGAGTGGTGAATAGTGCCCCTTAATGCATATTTTCCTTAAAAATTGAGAAGCATTCACAACAACAACAAAAAGATAAAAAAGATAGCGAAAATGGCGAGCCTAGTAGACCACATCTGTTTGGGCTGTGGGGTAAGGATGACCATGGTTAGCACAGCACATCAATCATCTGGAATTTCAGGATATCTATCCAGCTCTTCTGCACTTTCTGCCAGAGCTGTTCTGCTCAGAACAGATAGTACAATGGCGGTATATATATCAACCTGGTGGGCCCCAGATAATCTGGTCCTCAGCAATTATACCCCTATTTCTAGGATGCCCCTGGGAGCTGCCTGTTCAGTGGAACTTCCTGTCCCAGGCCCATGGGACTCTTTTCATCCCTTTCCCCAGGAGCTCAGGCTGTGGGCCTGGCCCCTGAGAGGGCCGTATTTCTAGCCGCGGGGTTACTCCAGTCCGTGGTTAGCACCCTGCAATGAGCACAGGCTCCATTGACTAGTTGGCAGCCCTTGTAGCCCTTGTTGGGCCTCGGAAACTGGCAGAGGGTTGTTGCAATATTGCTTAGTTTCTTAAAGGTGCTCATAGGGTTGCCAGCTACCACAGAAGGCCAGTTATCCCCTGTGGGATTTGGGGGTGGTGCTGTCAGCCTTGCAGCACAAGCCCCTGGAAACAGTTGGGCTGAAAAGGCTTTCTCTCACGTCAGTGTTCATGCCCTTTCGGTGTATGTGGAATTCTGCCGCTTCTTGCCGGTCAGTGCTGGGGGGTGTTGCTGTGCCTGAACCCTACTTTCCACCATGGTTCTGATCTGAATCCCACGCCAGTCAGCATATTGCGCTGCACCCTTTCCACTCTCCTCAGGATGGTAAAAGAGCGTTGCGTGGGCAGTCACTGTTATGCCCACAGGACAACAGACCAGCTCTTCAACTGTTACAAACCTTGAGAAACCAAGACTAGGCCCTCTCATTCGGTTGTGGATGCAATCCAACAAGTGTATAACAAAGCAGGCAAAACGGCCCCAGTAAGAGCCAGTGCACCTTCCATTACCTCATGGGCCTTATGGGGAGGTGCTCCTCTACATTTGTGCGGTGACCCCATCCACCTTCATCGGGTTCTACTGCACGAACAGCTGACCCCCCATGTACTGTGCATGTTCTGGGCTCAATGCAGCAGGACATGGCCTGACATACCATGCCTCGGGGACCAAGGTCTCCTTCCATCATTTACGGCTGGCCTTAGTAACTGGCCGGGCTAGGTAAGCCTCAGTGGTGTCTCGCCATGGGTGGTGTGCATAGTGTGTAAATAGTTAGTCTGAGCAGATGGGTGAGTACTCTAGTGGTGGTGACGACTCATTGGAACTCAACTGCCACCAGTCTCCGAACATATGGAATATGTAAGGTGGAGAGATAGTCTTGACACGATAGAGAACGGAAGGTCACATGAGTCACCCGGGTTCTCTGAGTGGAGAGACTAACTCTCCAAAACACATTCCAATGAAGGTTAACCGGAGTGTCCTTGCACACATGGTGCTTATATACCTTTGTTTTTCAGTCCCCGAATATATGGAATATGTAGGGTGGAGAGATCATCTCTCCACTCAGAGAACCTGGGTTACTCATGTAACCTTCCGTTTTGACTCCTAATATACGAATCTGAGCATAGATATTTAGTAGACCTGAGGTTTATAAAATGTATAAACAAATGTGTTCATTGATACTGCATGACTTAATGATAGATTGTGACTTAATTTCCTCTGACATGATGTCTGTGTTTTATGTTTTAAAACGGATGCTTGAAATTATTTATCAACGATTGATTGATTGATTTGCAACTCCTGTTCCCCAGTAGACCAATGATATTATATCATGCTTTATTGCAGCATGGATGAAAACAATTCCCCCACCACTCCGTATGTCTTTGTAGACAACAGGGGCCATGTCTATGACAATAAACCAGTCAAGGTGGTGAGCTCCTGCAACTTAGAAATTTTCAATTTCCCTTTTGACACCCAAAACTGCACATTGTCTTTTGGATCCTACATACACGATGGTATCTATGGCTGAATTATCCAACACAAAATAAAGGATTCACAATTGAACACTTTTACGTACGTTCAAACAAAAACATTGGTCCATCTTTGTTTTCAGTTAAAGTTATACGCATGCTTGAGGGCCGCCCAGCAGAGGAGATTCTGGCGGAGACCAGACACGACATACAGACAGCAGGGGAATGGGCGCTCATAAACATCACATCGCGTATCGCAACGTTTGATTCAAATCAAGGAATTCACCAGGATGTAGTCTATAACGTAAGTGCTGTTTCATT
>OMOU01090426.1:0-14793 GCA_900312585.1 Malacocephalus occidentalis
TCAGACAGTGAGTGTTGTTGAGGCAAACATCGCTCTGCCAAGTCCCAACTCTTCTGGCACTGCAGCGGTGCAACGAGCTCCCGGCTCACGTCAGGATGGCAGAGTCGCTCACCAGCTTCCGCAAGAGACTCAAGACCCACCTGTTTAAAGTTCAGTGGACTCTGCTTAATCCTCTGTGAACCCCAACACTAACTTGCGTCTTTTGGGATTATTAATATTACTTAGCATTGTTTAACATATTCTATGTTCTTAGATGTTGGTAAAGCACGCAGAATGGTACTTCTGCTCTTATCCCAGCTATTATGCTGGCAACCTAGCAATTCTGAAACTCGTTCTATTAGCCTTGCAACTATGAATGCTTGAAACCTGTTCTATTTTTATCTCTACGTGCCACAGCGATATATTGCTTAAACAAATGTACTCGTCAGTCGATTTGGATAAAAGCATCTGCCAAGTGCCAAATGTACATTTGAATGGGCTACGTGACGGATGTCACACTGCAGAGGCAGATTCAGCTCATGAGTCCTGGCACTGCTCTAAGCTAAGCAAGGTTTTGGGCTACTGTTTTCATATCGATTAACAACTTAGGGTGTACCAAGTGTACCAGGTAATGACACAATTCTGAGAAATAGCAAAAGAGAGGCGGTTGCTTTTGTCTCCCTGATGGCCAGGAGAAGGATTTTTGAGTGAAATCATAAACCATAAACCATAAAGCATCTGTTTGGCATAGTGACTTGATGCCTTTTTCCACAGGAAGGAAAAGATTAAACAGTCCATTTGGGGATTGACCAAAAAACCACATTCAATTTGGGATCCTCTGAAATCCTTACCTTGCGAGGAAGTTGGATCACATTCATGCGAGAATCCGTCTTGTAAGGCAACCCGCTTGTGGTCCAATCACAGTGGTTCAGACCAGTCAGCGTCCTATGAAGAATTGCTGGCAGCTACGGGTGTGCTGATAGACAGATGGTTCATCCAATCACCTAACAAGTATTTTTTTGACAGTGCTTCCCTTTTCCAAACAGTTTCAGAGGAGTTCCCAGATGGTTTAGTGTAACAAACCATCTGGTGCATCCGGTTATTGATATATCCTACTTTAAAAGGTTGAAAACCTTTTAAACCATATGTGTTACTGTAATGAGATGCATACAGCGTCTACATGCATGCAGCTTGGATTATGGGTGAGAGAGCAGAGGTGAGGATGGGAATGAAAGCATTGGGAGAGATGAAATATCCGTAATTGTATTTGTCCATTGCGATGCAATCTTCTATTTTTAGAAGCGAAAAATAAAAGATCATCATTTTCTCCCAGACTGATTATTTGTTGCTGGTAATACATCTCCTGACATTCAGAGTGCGGTTGCTGAAAAGGTTAATGGTTTATCAGAGGAAGAAGGACACTGGATATGAAACCACTTGTCTTCTGACCCGTCAATATCCTTTGATCCTCTTGCGTCGTGGAGGGAAGGTCTGGCATACAGATGATTAGGAACTAGTAACACTTGTGAAGGACGACACAGTATGAATACATACATACGTGCAGGCATACATACAGCACATTGTCAAGGATCCGGTACGGGAGACCTCCTTCACAATTTGGATTACTTTTATCTTTATAGCTTTATGTTCCAGAGACCTGGATACCTACATCACTTGGTTTGCCTTGACTTATCTTTGTCCCCTCTTGGACGGCATAACCCTATACACTAAGTTACATGCTTGCATACATGCATACATACTGCGATTTTACTTAGATTTTATGTTTATGTGTGTTTTATATACCTTGGGTGAGGATGCATTTCCCTTTCACATGCCTGAGGTCAGTCAGGATGTATGCTGGCCCAGACTGGGATGTGTGTGTGTGTGTGTGTGTGTGTGTGTGTGTCCCGGCCCAGGGGTGTGGTGTGAGGAAAGCCAGATAGCAGGAGAAAGGCGAGGGGGGGGTCAAGGTCTGGGCCCGGCCCTAAAGGAAGCCCCGGTGATGAGGACTCAGCTGGAGATCTGCCCACGCAGCGCAGCTCGCTCTGCTAACACGCTCTGCTAACACGCTCTGCTAACACGCTGCTCTGCGGGGACAGAGGCTCGCTACAAGCGGGTTCACATACGTGCAAGCATGATGGCATTTGTTGTATTGTGTTGTTTTAAATGCAAATGCGCACTCTGTTAAAGACAGTTTTTCAGAAGATGACAGACAGACAGACAGGCTTAACGGTTGAGCCTTTGAGGTTGTCTTCAGAGCAGTCTCTCTCTCTCACATGGTGTGCATCTGTGTTGCAAAGGGTGGATGGCACTGCACTCAAGTCCCATTTCCTATTACGTTCCTCTTGTCTTTGAAGAGGACATTTAAAAGTCCCTCAAATGCAAACTCATGTCTCGGATCGTCTAGTGTTCAGGCTGTTTGAGGATCTATGGGGGACTCATTGAGCATCACCTGCCTGTTTATACAGTGATTGATTGAATTGTTTATTCAATAGGATAAACCCCTTGAGATTAACCATCTTGTTTCCAGTGGGTATTAAAAATATAATAAAATAGCAGATCTTGAAAGAAAATTGTCAAGACTCCTTGGATAAAAGCATATGCTAAATGACTAGATTGTGATGTTTCGTGATAGTGATATAGAGTGATAGTTATATATTTTACTCCTCCTTTCTAAGCACATTTGCAATAATGGCAAGTATAATCAACGATGGGATATTGAATGAAATGTTTGAGGTGAGAATCAGTTCTGAGTGGGATCAATAATGCAGACAGGGAGGGTAAAAGTTCAGTCTATCGGTAATCCCTGAGAAAGATGCTGTGAGATACAAGGGGGAGCGGAGCGGCAAAAACGCTGGGGATTGATGCAGCTGTGGGGAATGCAATTAACGGAATGTTATTTATGAACACCTGTGTACTCACAGTAGAGGCTGGCACGAAGGCAGGAGAGAGCCACGCCATATCTCCAATGGCGTACCCCGCCGAAGAAGATCTGCATGTTATTTGCGTTTACCTTTTATTTTGCATGTCCGCCTGAAGCGCACAAGAGCGGGTGTTGTAATGAAAAAGATACTCCGTCCTCTCCATCCGGAAAGAACCCAAACATTGGACTCACCCAACCTGATCATTACTGGGATGTATCTACAAGAAATATCACGGGGTCGCTTCGGATACAAGCGAATGCTAAATGCCAATATTTGCCACAAGCAGTACTTTAATACTTGTACTAGTGCTCTCCTCTGCTATTCTGGGCACATCCTGCAGAGTGCTCTTCAACATGACAGCAAACTGATGATGAATAGTACCATGTATACATTTGCATGTGTGTGTCTGTGTGTGTGACTGTTTGTGCTTTAGTCACACCTTGGGGAATTCCATGTACACGCATTGAAATCATGTTTCCCTTTCAGATGGTCCAGGGCATGAACACTAGGACCATGTGTGCACGCTAGCGTCTCTCACACTGGAGTCTTTCATGCTGTAGTCTCTCACAGGCTGTAGTCTCTCACAGGCTGTAGTCTCTCACACACTGTAGTCTCTCACACGCTGTAGTCTCTCACACGCTGTAGTCTCTCACACGCTGTAGTCTTTCACATGCTGTAGTCTTTCACGCTGTAGTCTCTCACATACTGTAGTCTCTCACACGCTGTTGTCTCACTCACACTGTAGTCTCTCACCGGCTGTAGTCTCTCACATGCTGTAGTTTCTCACACGCTGTAGTCTTTCACGCTGTAGTCTCTCACATGCTGTAGTCTTTCACATACTGTAGTCTCTCACACGCTGTAGTCTCACTCACGCTGTAGTCTCTCTCACGCTGTTGTCTCACTCACGCTGTAGTCTCTCACAGGCTGTAGTCTCTCACAGGCTGTAGTCTCTCACACGCTGTAGTTTCTCACACGCTGTAGTCTTTCATGCTGTAGTCTCACTCACGCTGTAGTCTCTCACACACTGTAGTCTCTCTTACGCTGTAGTCTCTCTCACGCTGTAGTCTCTCTCACGCTGTAGTCTCTCACACGCTGTAGTCTTTCACGCTGTAGTCTCTCACAGACTGTAGTCTCTCACATGCTGTAGTCTCTCACACGCTGTAGTCTCTCACATTGTAGTCTCTCACAGGCTGTAGTCTCTCACAGGCTATAGTCTGACACACTGTAGTCTCTCACACACTGTAGTCTCTCACAGGCTGTAGTCTCTCTCACGCTGTAGTCTCTCACAGGCTGTAGTCTCTCTCACTCTGTAGTCTCTACTTCTGCCTGCCTTGGCAGTGTCATATTAGACAGCCGTTTCAATTCCTCAAAATGTTATCGAAATTATTAATCTTCATCTGCCTATAATACACACTTTATTTAAATGTACTATCCCACCATTGGCTAATTGAGAATTGTATCCAATTAATGCAGCAGTGTTTTTTCTCTTTAGTTCCACATGTAGGCATCTTGTTATGCCATGTAGACTGCAGATTCTGGGGTTTGAACACAAAACTGCTTGGCTTGGACTCAAACATCTTAACCACTACGCTATCCTGTGTTGTTTAGTACAATAACCCAGGTTACTCTCTATTTACACAACATGGTACACAATAATTGTCCAACCATCTTCACAATAGCCTGTTTTCTCCAAGTCTTTATTCTGTGTTCTTTCTGAGGCGGGTGGGCAGAAAGAAAGCAAACTTGACGGCCTGAAACTTGAACTCAATTTGAAGTGGGGAGCGGTTTCATAGCAACAAGATACTGCGCGACCCGGGCTACGTGACTCATCCCATTACTTCATATCTCAGAAATGCCACTCGCTTGTAAGGTTTCTGAATGGCAATGGTTAGCATGCAGCTACACGTCCAGCATTCCTTCTGCTTTCCATTTTTGTAGTTTTATTTTTTTACTCACTGCAATTTCAGATTAAGGTGATATGTACATAGAGTAATGTCTTATGTGTGTATACATTATTAATTTATTCATACGTTATGTTTAGTTCTTTTGTTATTTATAAGTCTTCTCTCCTAAAGCCTGAAGGTGAACGTTCCAATGTCTAACTTGAGGTGATTACAATTAACGTAACGTGCTTGGCAAATAAAAGCTTGGCAATACTTATGCTATGTTTATTTGGCTTTTAGAAGAACCACTTATCCAATCGTCATCTCAATCGCACTTATTCACTCCTCAAACAAATGATTCTTGTATATGAAGCCAATCCGGATAAATCAATTTATTTTATGAATTATTAACTTAATCATCGGTGTATGAGGCTGTTCATCTGATGTCTGATGTTGAATGGCTCACTTCATAGCTAAACAATAATAGATAATAGATAATGTCCAATTTCTCACCATTCATTAAATGACTGCTCCTCTTTGCTCTTGATCTATGCCTAATTAGTCATATTGACTCGAAATCACACACAAATCACAAATGACAGTCAAATCTGTTCTTCTGGGGATCATCTGAATAGATTGGTGGTTGTGAATCGATTCATAGGTGGTTAGCGTAGAAATAGCAATGAATAACATCATATATGTCCCTTTGCATTGCTTTTCGTATTGGTAGGGTCACGTTATTTTTAGTTTGTGTTAAAACCCTGCCCAGAAATGAAGAACAAGCCCACACTCTGCAAAGGCAGTTCAATCCTCCCCTAGGGGCAAGACACACTCTCAGCTGATCGTACATAAGATACTGAAATGTCTATTCATGCCCCTTGAGAAGTGGCAGCATTGACGGTAATACATTTGCACAGCGGTAGCCAGAAACGACAGCTTGTAGCGTGCGATTGTAATTCAAAAAAGAACACAGATGTTTCAGTAATTCAGTAAAAATGTAATTCTGCACACTGCTTCTGAGTGCGTCATAAGTAGCAGCGATAATCGTTGAAAAAATGAATACAAACGGTGTCATTGTACCAAATACGATGGCTTAATCGTGGTTCAGAAAGCACATTCAGCACATTGGTCTCTTTGCTCCAGCTTTGCATCGCACATGTGAAATTTCTCATATCATTTTTTACTTTTTTTACACTTTTTAAAACAAAGCCTGGCAAATATCTTAAATATCATTAGAAAAAACATAACAAACTAAAAGCCCACCCTTCACATGCCCACTAAATTCTCATCCCCTCTGGTTTCCTCACAACACACTGACACAAACAGCATGAACAAGGAGACCGGCCCTGTTGACGTTGTACAGTAATACCTCAGTCACGTTGGGCTATCCTACGCAGGCCCAGAGTAATGTTCCTCACGGGAGCTAATGTTAACAGCTAAATGTATGTGTGTGGAATGTGTTTGTGTGTGTGTGTGTGTGTGTAATGTGTTTGTGTGTGTGCGTGTGTAATGTGTTTGTGTGTGTGTAGAGGGGGGGGTATTTACAACCCTGTGTGCACTGGCAGATGCGTGCTGCCTCTGTGAATTTGTTTTCCCACTGCCACACCAATTTGTGGCAGTTCAAGTAGCACCCTTACTCCTACAGTGGCCGCACTCAGTGAGGTTTCTGGTTACTCAGGAGCCACTACTAACCTGACACACCAGATGATTTGTTTCACAGAACCATCTGGGAAGTCGTCATTGGAAACATTTTGGAAAAAGTCTGGCACTTTTTAAAAAGGTACTTGTAAGGTGACTGGAAGAGCCATCTGTCCAGCGTCATTGTTGTTTCTGAGCAAACAGTTAGCTGTCATCACACACCTAAACCACGCCCCCTACCTGCCAATAGGGCACCGATTGGTCTGAACCACTGGCGGTTCGGACACAAATGGAAAGCTTGAAGTCTGGTCGGACCAATCTGAAGAGAGAAGCACAATGAGACTAGAACACAATGGGCAGCTTTGTGAATAGGGCTTTAAATCAAAACGCTAAAAGTGACTTATTTTAGATGAAAACTGATGTATTGCATTACATAGTAGGGTTATGGATTGATCCTGGTCCAAATCTTGACTGAAATGAACAAAGTTTAAAAACATGTTGGATTGGATGTAGATACTGTACATACGCAACGGCACATTGCTAATTTTGTTTGACCAGGTAATGTCAAAAATCAGATTCTAGCAAGTGGGAGTGGGCTGCGCGAGAGATCGATAACCTAAACACCAATATAGCACTGCTAGCACGATAATGGGCGGGGACTAGCTTAAACCGGGGGGTGCTGATGATGGAGCTAAGATGGTATGCGGCTGCTGTAGACAGAGATAACATTTGTTTACGTTCCGAGTTTACATTTCATTTCTCGTCTTTGTGTATGGATATATGTTTTGGATGTATTGCCACAAACGTATTTTAAATTGTTACTTCAATCCTGCACTTCTGCTCACAACTACATGGTGTCTTATACAGTATAAGAAGCATGTTCTGTATGTATTCACCAAAATGGCATGGAAGGGCTTTTTTTGTGTACTTTTTACCATGGGATCAAGTTCCATAGCTACAGGGTGGAGTGTCCAGACCACACACACAGTGTCCAATAACAGTGCTTTGTGATGCTGTTTTCACACATTTGACAACTTCAGTGCGCACTTCCCTCCAAAAGTGTTCAGGAGGCCAATGTGTCACGGAAGAGTCTTTCTCATGTTGTTTTTGTGATCTCTCTCTCTCTCTCTCTCTCTCTTTCTGTCACACACACACACACACGCACACAATACCTTCGGACAGCCACATCCAGGAAGAAGTCTCCAGGATTAACGACTCTCTGGGGCTTCCTCGTTCCTATTCCTATGAATGTTTACAATTCAATATATACACATAAATATATAGCACTGTGAATGTATCGTAATTGTTGGACAAGCGCGTAGCACTTTGTACAGTTCACACATTATTAATAGATAGCAGACACCACGTTGGGTCTCAAGATGGTGGCGTCAGGATGGCTGGTTGTGTTCCCCCGTGAGGCACTATGGTTTAACATCCCTCCCCTCCTGAGAACACATTAGCTCTACGGGATGCCCTGGGAAGAGAAGAGAAAGAGAGAGTGGCTACCATATGATGGTCACAGGACTCTGAATGTTGTCTTGGGGCGAAAAGAACATGAGGTTGAAGCTATCATGGGATTGTGTAACATCAGTGAGAGTATGCACTGATGCACTTACTACACTGTTGATTTCACAACGTTTCTCAAGTTTAATCGAAAGCCAAATGTTGAAAAAAGCAATGGGCTGTCGACTATCTTTGACTAATTACTTTGACTAATTGCTAATTACTTAGCTAATGGCTAATTGAGTTTTGAAGACTAGCCTTTAATGAACAGATGTGAATATCATTAAAGATAAACTATGGCCTAAAACGGTTTGACAACATGCCCCAGTTCCTATTTTACAACTTTTTGTCATATTTCACTTTGCCATGGTTAAGCTCGATTTCTGTAGCGTCTATTGCATCACACAGAGGCATTGCTGCAGTAGTTACAATGGGTCTAATAGGAGAGTATGTCTTTCCTGGAGCATCAACCATCAGTGTCACATATTAGTTTAATTCCCAACTAGAGGACACAGTTTTGCCGCGCTAGCGGAAGGCACTTTGGCTTAGCGGTCTTGAGTCGTGGCCGTGACCTGTATTGGTACAATACATATGATTCATTTATTCAATGTATACATGTACAATTTAAAAATGTTCAGAATACCTCTTGATCTTGAGAGGGGGTCATTCTGAGTTTAGCCCGTATTATTACTTGAAGGCCTGTACTGATGTGTATCTCGAGCTGGCAGTCATATGAATATTTCTCCCATGGCGTTGTTGTTACCACGTCGTCCAAATGTGAAGCAGGCAGATTTGAGGGTGATATATTTACTATAAATGTTTCATATCATCTCCAGCCAAAATATACACATGTAGTAAATTGCAGATGACTTGTTTGTGTTCCCGTGTAAATTTGTAACACAAGCAAAGCAAACAGGGACCAAATAGGAGCTCGGATGATGCGTCTTGCAACACCGGGCTCACTTCCTTGTCTCGCTGGCTACTATGGCAACTGCAGGAAGTTCCTCACTTTTGGAGGAACCAAAAGTGGCAGCAAGGCTCAACAATTACACCGAAACAGCACCCCCACGGCTCATGCTAAGAACCTTAGAATAGCACTTCCCCTATTACCGTCTGCAAAAGGCCGTTATATTTGTCTTCTATGATCTGTATAATGCACAGGCTAGCACAGAAATATGCAATTGTTGTCATAGACTGCCAACAATAGAACTGTCTATTTCACTTGGAGCTCCTCACATATAAGTTAACAGTGGCTCCTCAAGCCAGTATCCCTGAGAGGGTCATACAGGCAACATGTAACCCATGGGGACAATAGCATGCTCAGTCCTCCGTTGGAGAAGTTAACAGTTCAAGAAATGTGTCAGTCAGATCAGATAACCGCGAGGCATGCCCGCCTTGTCATCACAAGCAAATTGATTTGGATGCCACGCTGGCTCGTCTTCCTCTCTTTCAACGGACACGCTCTCTCTCTCAGGCTCCGTTTATGAAAAAAACCACTGTCCATTCTACACTGCTACCTCAAAAAGGGCCTCAATTTTGCCCTTTCACATTCCCCCAAATGACTGACAGCACTTGAGAAGCGGTCGCAGAAACTTCAACGCTCAGCAATAAAAACCTGAGCAACCAAAGCACTGCGTTCACTCTGTAAACTACACTCAGTAAATGGAGTGTGAGAGTGTGTTTTCTGCTTGGCAAGCTATTCAAAGGGATAACATGAGATCAGTGACCTGACGACCGAGGGTCACCCAAGGTTAATTCTCGGGTTACGTGCGTGAATAATTGCAGACTAGGTGGACGGTGTGGTTGGACAGCTTGCTGATGTCCTGCTGTGCCTTTAGCATTGCATTTAATTGTTAAAATAAACTGAAAATGTGACACTGTGGATGTCACACTTGTGTCTTCTGCAGATACAACCCTACAGAGGTAGACACACACACACACACACGCGCACAAGGATACTTTTTTAAACCTAGACCACATCTTTCCATCATGTTGCGTCAAACTGACTAACTAATGCAGACAGCAATTTCACAATGGCTCCAACAGTGTGTGAAATGTGTGTCGGTGTGTGTGTGCGTGCATGTGTGTGTGCATGTGTGTGTGTGTGTGTGTGTGTGTGCGTGTGAGAAGGACGGTACATGTACACATGAGCAGTGGTATTACAATGTAATCCTTTGGAAAGTAAAACACACACTCCATCTTACACGCACGTACGTATATAAACATCGGTGACGTGTCTTTTGTAATGTTTAGTGTTTTTTGCCTGTACTCCTCTGTCTTCACGATAACGAACACTGTCCAAAAAAAGAAAGAAAGTGTGAGAGATAAGAGCGTCCATATCTCTGGAACAGATTGGAGGCCAAGTCCTTACTTGTCCGGCTTCCTCCACATCATCAATACCTGTCACAGGCAGCACCTCATCGTTGGACCATTAGGCACGTATCCATCCTAGCTCAGCCACATCTCTGCTAAGATGTTGTATCTGTCTGTGTGTATAAGATAGCGGGTGTGGGATGACCGTCTAACTACCTCTGCCTCCTAGCGAGGCGCGAGTTAAGCTGACATCTGCCGTGAACCCATTTATTTCCAGTACGACTCAGTGGTGGTTTCGAGCGTGCGCTATATATAGTGCTAGATCTTTGCACTTTCATCTCACTTGCAGCCACCGCTTTTGGTCAGAATCATTGAAGTCTGTCCAGCCATGGCATAACCCACCCAGGAATGCATCGCCTCTGCAATAACCGGAGAGTCACGGTGGGAAAATCTGGATGCAAACTTTGTCCCCGAGAGCGGGCAACAGTGAAATCTTTTCTAATAAATAAAATGACATTTCTCATTTCATTTTTTACGTGCGTACAATGTGGATAGGTTTCTATATTTGTATTTTTTTATGAAATCAAATAGGTTCCTGTCAATGGAGAGGAAATGACCTACAATCACCGTAACCCAGGGCAACACCGCTGTTGACCCAGTTCACATCAAATGGTTGTGATGTTCATCAGACAACAGCAACAAACAAGCTGTGCTTATCCGATTCCAGCCCTCGAAATGTGCTACATTTCATTTTCAGAAAGCATAATGTCAACAATGAAACATGACTGGTTTCCCATGGACACGGCAGCGTTAGGGCTATGCTATCATATCCAGTCAGTGGTTGAGTTTATCAAGGCATTCATATTTCCAATGTTTAGATAGTCGTAGTCATACCACTGTATATCTTAAGAAGCAGGTTGTTAAAGTACTCTCCTCGCCTTTTCGTCAACGGGAAACTCCCTGTTGGCGTTTTAATGGTGCCGGGTAGATCCACTCATCTGTCTGGCATCTTGTTGGCTTTGGCCTGCCTGATGCACAGTATGTATGTCATGAAGAGACATGCATAATGTACGTGCGTACACACACACACACACACACAGGCATATAGGAGGAATGCAATATAGTCAGCTGTTGATTTTAAGCATGACAAATCTATAAAAATGCATTAACATGGTACAGTGTTCAGATGTTCTGAAAATAAGAAGTACAGCATAGAGTATATACACTTTAAAAGAATACATCACACATTATCAGGGCCTTACTGGGAACAGCATTCAGGTGAGGAAATACAGCCGCAGTCAGGCCACCCCTGGCAGGCCACCCCAGGCAGGCCACCCAAGACAGGTGTTATGCTTCACAGTTTGCATCAATCTAACTATGACACCATTGAAACTAGAAACAGAAGCCTGGCCCGCTTCCAAGGTCAGTGGCCTGACTGCTGTATTTCTTTATTTTTTTTAATCTGCGGCCAGAGTGCCTTTAAGCAGGCCAGGCCTCTTGGTGCTCCCGATGGTCAGTCTGGGCCTGCCCATGATCAATAATATGATTATTGATCAAGGGCTAATCCCTTTCTAACCCATATAGCTATATAAGCTATATACGTTTCCTAAACCTTCACAATATACAAGTGTCTGGGTTTTTAATGCCGCTCAATGTATTTTTTATGTTGGTTTACAGGTCACTGATTCTTTCTTACTTTTTATCTCAGATAAGAAAAGATAATATAGAACACCTGGTATTTCTGAAAGTACCACAGACAGTCTCCACAGACAGCCCAACGTTTGTTTAGACATTCTCAGGAATGACTCATTTAACTGACATAGATTGTATTAACCCCTCCGCATTGAAAGGAGTTAGCTGAGGTTGTTCGGGCATCAGATCAGGATGCCTCCTTGGCGCCTCCCTTTAGAGGTTTTCCGGACACGTCCGACTGAGAGGAGACCCCGGGGCAGACCCAGAACCCGCTGGAGGGATTATATATCTCACCTGGCCTGGGAACGCCTCGGGATCCCCCAGGAGGAGCTAGAGAGTGTTGCTGGGGTGAAGGAAGCCTGGAGAGCCCTGCTTAGCCTGCTGCCACCGCGACCCGGCCCCGGATAAGCGGAAGAAAATGGATGGGTGGATGGTTGGATGGATGGATGGAGATTTTATTAAAGACAGCGTACTATGACGCGCATGGAGTATACGCACATCTATTTTTGAGTCATTGTTGTCGGTGGCTGCAAACGGTACAAAACTGTTTATTCAGCTATTTATAAAGTGAACTGGGCGGCTGCCAAAATCACAAAGCAAAAACACAGCGAGAGACTGATTTTCCTCGTTCAGTCTGAGTGTCAAGAGGAACGGGTCAAAAGTTGACTCATATGCGGCAAATGAGCTATAGAAGATACTGCTGTTTGGCACCACTTGTGAGTACAGGATGAGAGAGAACATATTTTCCTTCACTTTCACAGGCCACACACGTTTATTTCAGACATCGGTTCTTATTGTGACGACAATTAAAAAAAGAAAAGAATTTGAAACCCTTTCAAGAAACTGTCTTCTTGAAATTAATTGGAGAGGACAGGAATAATTCCCATTGTTTCCTCATGCATTGCACCCCTACAGTCTCACTTCCCGGAGTAATTCCAGATACGTAGGACATAAACAAAAGAAGGAACAAAACTGCATAGAGAGAGAGAGAAACAGAGAAAGTGTTTTACTGGAGGTTATTGTAGCATAGTAATCATCAAAATCAGTTGATATCGGGATGTTTCAGTGCAGGCTGTTGCATGAGTCATCTAAAGGGTTGAATGCATCAATGAATGAATGAGTTTGAGGATGTGATCATCTATATTCAGCTCCCATTAATACAAAGCAGGTATTAATATAGAAAAACAGGCATTTCATTCATGATCAACGATCAGCCTGGTGCTGAAGATGCATCTGGTCCCATTGGAGAGATGTGAAATGGGCTCCTCATTTATTCATGTATTAATTCCTTTTGATGGTCATTCATCTTTCTCTTAGACTCCGAACCGGCCCACCACATCAAGCACGCATGGCCCCCCGAGAAGCACTGATGTTGGTGATCAGCAAATCTGGGTGAACACACGAGAGCTGGACAAACACAAGAGGCGCGGATCCTTCCCGCCAGAACTGTGAGGAGATGAACAAAACTATGGACATTTCTTTAAAAATGTTCTTTAGAAATAAAAGGGACACCTGAAGGACATACATGATGCATCTCCTCTTGTCCTTAAACAATGTTTTCCTTGTGGGCTATTTATACTTCTTCTCCAACATGAACATGACGGAGCACGGCGCAGTCCTTCTGGAAGGTCACCTTCTGGTCTGACGTATGCGTCTAGCAGTCACATTGCATAACAGCTCATTTCCTCCCAAGGATGTTTAGTTATGTTGGAACGGGTTCCTGTGAAGAGACAGAATCCAATGTTGTTGGGATTGTTTTTGCTTTGTAAATACCGCTGGCACTCATTGTAGTGCCCTAACAATTACATTTATTTGAACTTTTGTCCCTGCCTTGTTCTACGCTACCATTTTTTTTTGGTCCGGCCATTAGGCAGATATTGCAGTCCTAATCACCCACGGAGGAGGGGTTCCGCTATTCCCTCTCAAGCTTCCTTCCCTCTGGGTTTCGTGTATTGTTTCCTTTAAGCCCTTCAGGGGGGGGCTCAGGGTGAGGGGGATGTCGTAAAATGTGGGGCCGGTGAAACCCTTTGAGACCGTAACTGTGATCGAGGGCTCTATGAATAAAATGGACTTGACTCAACGCCCTACAGTTTGATAACGGCAAGTGTGTTGTGCTCGTCAATCTCGGCATGCGGCGTTTGGCCTGGCGTTCTGTGGGCCCCCCAGCCAAGACCCCGATAGGCCGTGCCTGCAGCCTAGTGGGTGGGCCTTGTGTTTCTTTGCGAGGGTCCTTAAAACATCACATTATCATCTCATGTTTGTTGTTATTATGGGATATACATTCGGCCACACATTAACAGTGCGCACTTTGGCCAGAACAATGGCAGTCAGTCCTGATATAGAGAGTCGTGGTGTCCTGCCTGTCTGTAGAAGAGCAGTACCCTCCGTATCTCTGTCTCTCTCTCTCGCTCTCAGAGTCTGTTGACCTCGGGTCATAGTCTCTGCTGCTAAGTTGGGGAAAGACACAGGCCAGACCTTTTTCCCAATAAACTGATTGCAATGTGATTTACTCACCGCTTTTTACAGCCACTTCTTCCAACCAGACCTGGACTTTAGTCTTTCTGTGTCTCTGTCTCTAGAGGTGTTGTGGTGCAACCTGACAAAATGGCGTTCAGTTCCAGAGGCGCAATTAAAGGATTATGGCATGCAATTGATTCTGAAGGGAATGTGTTCCAGAGATATTAGATGGGGACACTGAGTGATTGGGCTGGAAAGTTATTTTTGAAATCAGCTGAAGCATGAAGCGTTCAGGCAGGACTGTAAGCCAGTGGAAGGAATTTTTTTTTTAACCTTTTCCAAGACCTTTTCTGATGTCTTTGGCCCAATTGGTTTTTGGTTATTGTTGGTTCCCTCTTGGGAGA
>OMOU01090429.1:0-12909 GCA_900312585.1 Malacocephalus occidentalis
TGTGTGGTTGCCAGGCCTGGAGATCTCAGTAGGGTGGGGTTAGAATAACCGCATTATGCAAGCTACATGTTGGGGGCGGATATACTCCAGAGGCTCCAACCTAATCTAGTGGGACACAGCAGACTTCTGTCCAGATCTTCTGCTGGGAAATGTATGAACGCCTCTGCATGCCAGTACAGCGTCCTCCCGACTGGGGGTGTGAGGAATCTGCTTTGCATCGATACTGCTTTGCTGTGGCCATGGGGGCGGCTGTTGGGATATCCAGTGGTCAGTCCCGGGCTCATGAAGCCATCCGTGTCGGGGGTTAGGCTGAATTCAATTGCATTGTCTAAATATTGAATATTTTCACGTTGAGTATTTGAATAATCGTCAACCATATATCAGTTCAATTTTTTCATTCTAATGAATGCATACTAATGTTTTTCATGGCCACTCAGTAAGCGAACACATTTAAGATGATCACCTTGTCCTCTGGAAACCTGTAATGGGCATTGAGGATTATTCAAATGATTCCACAAAATATGGTTTACGCAACAATGTACTGAATAGTTTAGCAGCCGTAGTGTCTGTTGTGAGCCCGGGCCTTGTTTGGCTGCCCCGTTGTCCCGCTGCACAGATCCGTCGGTCATCAGGGTGCATGCGGAGCAGCCCTTTTATTTGCTCCCAACGCAGAGCTTTTCTTTTCTGATCACACTATGAAAGCCACCCCCTCACTTTGGGCCATAACTCTTCTTTAAACAGACGCACCACAGATCCTCCTCATTTCCTTTGAGAGCATATTCTGAGCCGAGTCTGCAGTGCGACACAAGTGGGTTTCACTTGTCGGGGCAATGCGGCGCAACAGTTTGTGAGCACCGCATTTTAGTTTCGTAGGCGTGGAGGTATATCTGCCCCTTCTACTTAATGAACATCGCTGTCAGGCATTGTGCATCACTGGATGGGAACAAAATGGAAATGTTCTGCTCGATTAAGAGTTGAACATTTAACCAGGCGGATGGGGCGATGGCACTATGGCACTATGGCACGGTGTTCTTTGTGTAACATGTAAAAAGTAAATACTTGACCTGACCGAACTGTAACTGTATGCTAAATATCTGGCTGAACCTTGCTTTCATTTAGTCGTAGTAGAAAATGGTATTTGTAATTGGCTTCAAGAGTATGGTCTGCACCAAGTTAATTGGTATCAAATGGTTTCATGGGTGCTACAGTCAAAATATGAGTATTTAGTATAGCCTGACCGATTTATCAGTAGGCCGATTTTATCAGCCGATATTGGCTAATCACATGTATCTGCATCAGCGCATGTGTTGTCCAATATGCTCAAACATGTTAAAGCTCACTCTGAACACGCCCCCACTCTCAACACGCCCCCTACTGCCCTTAAAGCTGTCCGCATATTGCTGACTGTGACGTTACCACTGGACTAGTCTGCCCTCAGCTCGTTGGCAACTCTCCATAGTAACGTCGCAGGTGAAAAATCAGGGACGTCAAAGTCAAAGTTCTTTTATTTGTCAAATGTGCTATATTGACATACAGCACAGATGAAATTACATGCCTCTCAGGCATGTCTCAGGCATGTCGTTTAGAATAACAAAAAAAAAGAATGTAATAATTACCACTCCATGAGGGAATTTAGGATCAGCCAGATGTCAAACAAAAAAGCAACCAACCAACCCAGATGGGAAAGGCAACTAGTACACAAAACAGCAAAAGACACTAACAAACAATAATTTGGACCATGCAGACGGATCAAGGAACAAAAGAGTAGCCGCAGTGTAGCAGGCAGCTCCTCCTTATATAGCGGTGTTCAGGTGCCGACAGCGCCTGAAAGTGAAGGACAGCTGTGGTTAATCAGACACTTAACAAATGACAAACCCCACCCCCACACATACACACAGCCCGCGCGTAACCGTGCACGTGTGTGTGTGTGTGTGTGTGTGTGAACAT
Source organism: Malacocephalus occidentalis (assembly GCA_900312585.1). Taxonomy (NCBI): domain Eukaryota; kingdom Metazoa; phylum Chordata; class Actinopteri; order Gadiformes; family Macrouridae; genus Malacocephalus; species Malacocephalus occidentalis. Next base: position 1,948 of record OMOU01090429.1, read on the forward strand.
GCAGTGCATGTGAGAGTGCTTGAATGTGGGTGACAGTGTATATATATATACATGTATAGGTGACCGCATAAACACAGGCCTTCATGCCCATGCCGACCCCTACACAACATTTCCTACCCCCACATACGTCACACTGACTATTAATAAGGGTAGGTAACATTTACGTAAACATACAAACAGCAAAATTGTGCCTGCGCTATTAAAAATAGTGTCTCTACGGATAAGTAAAGATAAAAATAAGAAAATGTGGACATTTCAGTTAAAAAGTATAAAAACAAATAAGTGAGAACTGTGTAGAACGCTGCATCGAATGATGTGCATCTCTCTCTTGTGGAAAGATGCACAGGGGTGACATGTACTACAAATGTACTACATTTTAGGGCCCCGCATTAGGTGCCAATGTAGCAAAGTTTGTTGCCCCAATGCCATGTGGCTTTTTCAGGTTCCTTCTGAAGGAGAGGAACCCTTAAGCGGCACACCCTTAAGTGGCACACCCTTAAGCGGCACACCCTTCACCTAGTTTCGGTTCCTGTCCCCATTTCACGCACACAGGCACACGTTCTTGATACACTCACTGCCCCTCCTAACTTGTATTGAACAATTATTTCGTGATCGGACACGTTGACTGTGACCTGTTGCTGCTGGCGGGGGTCATTCCTGTAGACTGCTGCAGAGTGAAGTGTATCAGGGTATGTACCCGGTGTGCTCCTTGTGTGTCTTGTCTATCAACTAGGTCAACATTGTAGACCCCTTTTTCCCAGATAATGATGATTATTGTTAGTGTTGTGTGATGGTGTTTGCATTCAAAAATGGTGTTTGCCCAGAGTTTAAAAAGAGTCTCAGTTATAGGAGAAGGTGCTCACTGAAGGTGATCATCTGTCCATGAAACGTAAATATTATCGTAAATATTATTTTGAAATAATGCAAATGAGATTACATATGTAACATTTTATTACAATTATAACACCTTCATGCCCAGTACTATACTAATTGCAACGTGGAGTTAGTATTACGTTTAATACTTCAACCTGTGTGTGTCTTTTTTTGGCATAAGGCTATGCCTTCAGTCACAGTGCTTGGAAAGGTCCTGGATGTAAGAATCATGAATCCGTTCTGGGACTACATGTAGGATTTTACATGGACAAAGCGCTTTAAGAGGGGAGTTTATTCCCCGATTGGGGTCATTTCTCTTATATTTGAATCTGGTCGGATTTCCCTGGAAGAAGCACGCACATAAGCACGCGTAAGCACGCACAGAAAATCTCCACCCGCAGAGCTCTGAATGCACACAGGCTGCAGTTCACTTTCCGGTCAAAGGGGTCAGTAATGAGAAGGAAGCTGTGATTCTTGCATATAGTAATTTTAAGTCTCCGTCCAGTCAATTTTACAGACTGAAGTACTGTTTGTGGAAAAAAATGTCAATCAGTTTTGATAGCAAGGTGTATTAAACCATGGCAATGCTTGGCCACCAGTGTTCCTAAGAAGCTATTGGAAGGCATTCAGTTCCAAATGAAGTCACCAGAGGCTGTCCTACATGAAAACGTATGATAAGTTGACCACCCAAGTTGCTGATGTTAAGCCGGTTTCAATGGGACCAATGGGAATGATATTTCTTGTCAGGGCGGGACACCACAGGGAGACTTTGATGACTTTGAAGTGTACTCCATTGTATTTATTTTGTAATGACTGAAAGAAGACAAGTGGACACATTGCTCCAGTGAAACTTGTATGTTGAACAAGTAAACGATATTGAAACCGCTGCTGGTTGAGTTACTGTAACTGGCAGATTGTAATGTGTTGCACATGTATAGATGAAGGATTTGGCTCAAGTTCAAGGCAAGGATGGTATGCTGTTCGGGAGGCCTAGCCTCAAATCTGATTCCTCCATTTCCCCAGGTCAGAAACGTAGCCTTGATGGATAGCGTCTGCACAAACGGACATCATATTCGGACTGCAGCCTACTAATTGCAGCACCGAGAAAGAATGTTAACCCAATGTCCTTTCTTTCTTTTTTTTTTCCTTCTACATATGCAGGTGGGGTTAAAAGTTGCCCTATTGACCCGGGTTAAAACATTTAAAGAAGACATAGCACTGTTTGGAAGGTTTCTTATTTCCATAACGTGGCGAACGTTACTGGCAATTAAGACAGGATGTGACCCAACATGAGACCGGCGATGTGGTTCAAACATTTAGTCATGATTGGCAATGGAACGGATCAGCTATGCCGCTATGATTGGTTGTAATGATTTGCCCACCTGCTTTTGATTGAGCTGAATGGATGGCATTTGACAAAACATAGACTTGCCATTGGCTAAGTGGGGCTAAAAGAAGCTTGGCTTCATGAGACCAGTCAGCCATTTCTCTTATCTTATCATTATCCGAGGGGATAGCTTACTGTGTCTCCTGTTTCCAGACACTTGGTTTTGTTCAATGGAGCACTGTTGTCTTGTGATATCAACCTTCCCTGAAGGGGTTAAGCAGCTTTATCGGTGCAGGCAATTATCTCATATTTACCCAGGGTGGGTTGTCTGGGTGTGATCCTGGAGTGACTCTTGGATGCAAGTCGGGGACCAGGCGAGTGGGAGTGATATTTCTAGTCTCATAGGCTTGTATATATATTGATGTATTATGTTAGCCTTGTGACTAACATAGTGAACAACTGTACATTCTGACAGTAGATTAAAGTAGATTAGTAGATTAAAGCTGCCAGTTTGTGTCCTAATTTGTGTGCATACACATATTGTTGTTTTAACTAAATAGTCGACTAATGAGTGGCACACAACGTTAAAACACAGCATTTTTAGTGTTTCTTTTTATTTATTTTTTTATTTTTATTTTTTTACTTGTCCTCCAGTTGCCCTACAAAAAAGCCTTAACGTGGAGGCGTGCAGTAATTACTCAGCACATGCTGTCACATGTCTTCTGAGGGCTTTGCTGGAAGGACCAGGAAACGCTCTTCGCAGCTACCTTCTCACCTCCTCTCCCTACCGCACAACGAACACACGGCCACCGAGGAGCAGCCCACATGCAGCCACGCACGCACACAGGTTCTTGGGTGGAAAACGATCCTGTTGTTAAATCCATACTTCTGGTGTCACATGTCACAGACCTCTGTTGCATGACAGGAAGTAAAGAGAGCCTGCATTTCCTTCTCCTCAGTGAAGGAAATGACAAGAGAGGACGTGGTTTGTTATGGTTTTACAAGGACGCACGCTGTTATTGTTCCAAGGTATCGGAACAACGGCTGAAGATTAGTTTTGGATTCATGAGCCTATAGGTAGACAGCGGTACAATATAAACATACAGGGACACACTTTTCAGGTCAAACTCAATAGTGTTTCAACATTCTCATCATTCCTACTTAATCCTGCGACTACATCTAACATATCGCAATGGAAAGATCGGTCAGAATAAGCGCACTGCTTTTACTTTTTTACGTTCAGCGGTCGAACCCACAACTTTTTCTCTGGGCAGTCAGTCAAACACCCTCACCTCCACTAGACTGTATCCATGTCTGTAGTGATGCCGTCATTCGCTTGCAGTTCCAGTGTAGTGTCTGTTGTTGTGGATGTAGAACGATTGTGTCATTTCTCTGCCAGCCCCAGGTGGTCCTGGTGTGCATCAAGGATGATGTCCACGATGCGGGGGCCCGCTGAGGTCACACTGGCCCGGAAAAATCTGTGGCCTGGCCTCTGGGAAGTGACAATGGGACGGAAAGGATGACACGTAGCCCTCGCGATTACAGCAGACATATTGGCACGGTTCATGCTCATGAGTGCAGAAGTAGTTTCCACGCACTGCACTGTTCTCTATAATCTCACGTCCAGCAGTCTGTTATGGCAGACCTTGTGGAGTGTGTGTGGGGGAGGCACTGCCTAGGTTGGAAACCAAAACCTGCAAGGGGCAGAGTTGCGCCTTGTTTCCTGTTTTGTAGGTTTGGTTGAAACAAATGTGTATATGCATGTGGCTATAGTGTATATATATCGTATAGCTATTTAATTTGAAATTATAAATAATAAATGCGGGTGAAGACGGGTGATGATGAATCTGATGCATGACTTCTCAACCAAACCCTGATTATTTTATATATTTAATAAATAAAAAAAAGATCTTGGTTTTATATATATTTCTCAACCGAATAAAGAATCTTAGTCATCGGACATTGGATTTAAAGTTTTTAAGAACTGTTTCTCGACCAACTGGATGGCTGTGTGAGCCCTGCCAGCTTCCCCGCTCAAAACTCCCATTTGGAGGCTGAACTCAAACATTCATTTTGATATGACTGGAGAAGGAAGGAAACAGTATTTTGTCTTTTGGATTCATAAAAAGAAGTGTTTTCATGTGGAGTGAATCATCGGACTAGAGCGTGCTTGTCATGGGCTCCCCCACATCGGCTCTGCTCACACTGGTGCTTGATCCTTCTGAGAAGATGTCAGCCATCCCCTGCTGGTGAAGTGCAAAAGAGCATCAACACATTTATAGATATGTAGTTTTGTATTCAAATGAGTTATATATATGAGACACAATACACAATATACTACAGACTTAACAGATTTTAAGATTTCTGCATTGCTGTTCAAACATGTAGATGTGATCCATTTCATTCAGTACATAGAAACACTACTACAAAATAAAATGTTTGCCGTACACACAAAATGCATGCATGCACTCAATCCTTTCAACATAATTGTCAACTGCAGCTGGGTTAAGGTCGGCCTGCTGTTGGAAGCCACTGACAGAAGAACACGCGTCTGCAACCAGAACAACAGGACGATCATATGATTCATGCGTGTCCAGGCAAACACCGGGGCTGGCTAGCCACGACAAGATGATTTGATGGAAAACGGTGGAAAATGTTTTTCTGGCCATTTTCAACCAGTGATGACCTAACTGTCTCACTGTTTGCTGTTGATTCACCAGGTCCTGACAGATTTACCAGCCATCTGTTCTGGGGATGACTCTTACTCTATCTTTTCTTCAAAAAAATATTGAAGAAATGATGGCCTGGCGTAGATTTCCAACACAAACACAGCTGGTTTTACTAGTATTTCAAGCCAGAAGTATTCTCCTATGAGTTTGCATTTATATTCTTTTTGGTCAGCATCACCATCTCCTGCAAGTGTATGTGCACACACCCTAACATCTATTCAGTTTTTTCTCTATTTGCGTTTCCCCCTCCCATGCAGACCAGCTGTAGGCTTCAAGAACAACAACAACCCTATAGTGTCTTAACTTTCTAGATCTAGACAACCCATGACCCCTCTATAGCCTCTAGGGCTTTGGAAGTTATGTGATCAAGCAAAATAAGTGACATGTTGTATCTCTGCGGTGGTCAATCTGCCCGGTTATGCTTGCAGTCGCAGCATGAGTTGTTATGCAAGCGCACCGTTAGATGTCTTGTCTTGTCATCTTGTCTGAGGCGAGCCAAGGGGATGGATAGATCAGCAGCACTTTATCGAGTGCCTTGGCCCGTATACGCCGGCGCTCTAGAGACTTGGTCCTCCGCGCCCAACCTGCCCTTGGATACACTGGAAATGTGCTCCTCTTGAATGCGGCACAACGGATTTGACCACCTCTGCGGAAATACTGGTCCAACATCACCATCACGAATCCAACATCACCAAAATGATGGTGATGTTGGATTCGTTATAAAATCTCAATAACTGTCCCCCAGCCACATTCAAGCCAAACTCGCTGCGATGCTTGCATTTCTGAATGTCTCTACCGTATATCCCTTTGTGTTCTTCGTCGTTAAATATTCCCACAAACTTTATGTTGTGTCCTAAAAATGTTACACCTCAACATTCACTCTATCCACATCAATGGTGAGAGTAAGTGCATGGACAGGACTTGCATTTTGAATGGGGGTGGCAACACTAAAATATTCCCCATAAATTCTTTGTGGCTTCCATTAAACACATGATTTTGTGTTTTATTGTATCTTGCTGGTACAAACTCTTCCATATGCTGTCCATATGAACACTTCATATGGACAGCCACATTTAAACACACAAGAACCAGACAGACAAAACATGAACCCCGCAGAGCAAGACTAGGTTAATCACTGCTATTATACGTCTCTACATATTATTGCACAATTAATGGAAAAAGTGTTTGGGAATGTTCCATAAACCGGGGTGAAGTCCCCCTCAAAAAAGCCAATTATGTTCCTTGTGGAATGTAGAAATGGCGCTCTTGGCCACAACAAATGTGATATTAATAAAGATGATCATATTCCTCTCCTCCAACCTCATTACCGTTGTTGATACAGTTGCCATTTGTGCAGATGACTCTTTAACCCTACATAGGCCAAACCCCTCTTACCCAGTACCGGCCACACCCCACAGTTCAGTCCGGCCTCCCAACACCCACTCCCCATATAGTGGAAAATATGGTGTGGAGGTTGAACTTGCACATTGAGGGGCCACATGTGAGACTTCACTTCAGGGATCTCTCTCTCTCTCTCTCTCTCTCTCTCTCTCTCTCTCTCTCTCTCTCTCTCTCTCTCTGCCAGAGATGATGCATGTCTCCATACGGCAGAGACCTTGAGTGTAATGGAATAGGCTTGCCGAAAGCCTATGAAAACAAATGCTACATTTCCTGTGGTCCTCGTAGATTCTCCAACCCTGGGAATGAGGGGTGTAATGAGAAAGGGAAGAACACCATTTAACGGCATTACATTTTGTTCCTCTGTGAGGAACCTGCCGTCAGAAGTTTGCAACAATTTGCTTTACAAATCATAGAGCCTACAGCATATCAAGTGAGGACGAGCCAAGCTACATGTCATGCATGTCCCTCCTAGGCATATGCAAGAGCACATGAACAATATCGGTTTTCCCTTCTTTTGATTTGTGTCTGCATTCATCACTTTTATCCAGGATAATGAAGGGAGTCCAAAGGCCCGTTTCAGACCTGCACAGTAATATGGTCCTGCGGTTGTATTGGCTTGTTGTTACCACAACGCAGGCCGTCGAGGGAATTGTTTGCAATGTGGTCCCAATGTTTTTATTGTCTTTCTCCTTTTTGTTTTCAGACATTGCCAACCAGTAACTGGCTTGAGTCTCTCAGGTAAGAATATCTACGGTATATAGTGTGGGCTCCCTTTGATGCGTCCCATGAAGTTTTAAGCCACCTGTCACCACATTGCTGAACCATTAGTTCATACATAACACATCGGCTAGTTGGGGAACTTCAGTGGCTTCAGTGGCTGTCATATTGGACCCCAGTTTGAATTTGTTTCAAAGGTTCTAGTTGGGTCACACAAGTGGCGCTTTCCTTGTCAGGGACATATAATGAAATTGAGAGTATTGGTGACTGATGACCTTGACAAAAGACTGGCGGTGGTGACGGCTAACAGGACTGCACCGTCTAGACGGTTTACAGGGCTGCAAGACATTCTGGAAGAAAACGCATATAAATCTGGTTTGTAACTCTCTCTCTCTCTCCATAGTTCCCCTCTCCATTTCTATATTCCATTTCCTCCTTTTTATCTCATCTTGCGGTTAGGAGAACTGACTGGATTTGATGTAACAGTTGTGTGATATGGAAGTTGAAGCCGTATGATGCAGATGTTGTCATCTGATGACTTCAACATCTGTATCCCTCCAAAAGGCCACGCTCCTCACTGTGAGGGAAACAGACCAGGAGTTTACTTCATGGTAAAAATGATCTGTCAGAAAACTATGATCGGATTAGCTGCCTGGCTTCGTACTGTAACACTGGTATTCTATTATAGACTACATTTTGTCCCATTTTTTGGTAGTCCAGAACAGCCAATTTTGTTCAGCAGAATCCATCTCTGTATTTGACCAGACATCCTTATTAGTCATTCGATTTACTTTACTTAGCGAGAGAACAATGCAAGTCTCAGTACCTGCCTTGTCCTTTTGAGTACATTATTTAATTAAATTAATTATTCCCCCCCCAGTCCCCTAACCACTTGACAAGTTGCCCTAGTATTTGTAGCGTCTTATGTATTTGTAGCACATACTGGCGTGAGAATACAACTGTATTCAACATAAATACTGTCCAATGCGTTTCCCGAAGTTAATCCCACTTGTGGTTCAGTGGACCTGTCTTTTCTCTGAAGCGTTGGACTGTGCAGGGCTAAATCCTTCACTAGCTCATTTTTTCTCTCTCTGTCTCTGTGTGTGTGTGTGTGTGTGTGTGTTGGAACAATGCGGCCCTGCATGCTGACGTGTCTGATCAGCGGCCCCTCTGTGCACACGACACTCGGGCCACTGCGATCTCGCTGAGGTTGGACATTCGGTCATGTGTCTTAGAGATGGAAAGACAATATCCGCTGAGTGTCTGTGATTCTGGGCTGTGTGATGAAAGATGACTGGGGCCTGAATATTTAGAGGTGTTTATGTTGTATGTGTTAGTAGTATGTGAGTAGTAGTAGTAGTAGTAGTAGTAGTAGTAGTAGTAGTAGTAGTAGAAAGCTTGCCCCACTAGGCAAGTTGTCTCACAGACAGCAGTCGGTAATAAATACAAAAATAAAAACCATAAAACTACCATGTAGTTGTTCTTTTTTTGGTACCACTATCCATACTGTGTGTTAGCTTAGGTACTGCTGTCATTTGCCATTTGTTACTTATTTGGCTTTTGTAAATGTGCCGTGTTCTCCCCTTGATGACAAGTGCTAGGCTATTAGTGATTGTAATATCATGACACTGTCCATTATTCTCCAATAGGATTTGTTTTGACTTAATGGTGATTAGGGAATTTGGCTAAGCTTCTAATACTCTATTCATGAACTAAACCACAACGGAAAGTGGATTAACAACTGGCTGTAATCTAATCTATCTTTGCATTGCGGTTGCAGTATTAAATACGCCTGCATGCTGATAGATGGCACATGAAAGATGAATCTTTCATGCCAATCGTCGTGAAAACCATTTAAAGTGTCTTCCTTTGTACTTCTTTACTTTATTTTCAATTAATCTTCCAGAAAGCAGAGGGGTTGGAGGCACTGTCCAAAGTATACCGTACATACACACACTCACACACACGTACCATGACACGATCAAACGCACACTGTGCCCCAGAACATCTGCTTCTGAGCAGATGCACCCAAACACACATGCACTCAAAGAACACATGCATGTGTGAACACACGCATGCACAGGCGCACACACAGTGTCTTCTTCAGTGTCGGTGGCCTCTATGGAATCATCACAAATGACTGCTTTGTCTCCAGGGAGGCTGGACATTTAGGGCGCTCGTTTGCTCGCACGCACGCATGCACGCACACGCACACACGAGGCGAGCACGCATGGATACAAACACTTTGGCAGTGCCAGGCCAGTCCATGGTCCAGTTCGGCTCAATGGACTGATTCATTCGGGTGTCCACATGACACCAGAGCAGAGAGTGGCCTAGATTAGAATGCAGCGATCCATGTAGGCTATCCATGCTGCACAACGAGACCGCCAACATCAGAATGAACTAAACTGATATAGGTGACTCATCTTTCTGTGTGTGGCAAGATGTGCATCTTCTGTTGTCGTGGTGACATTGCTCTTTGATGTGCATTGAAGTGTAGTTGCCCAGGAAGAACCTAACTGATGCCAGTCCCTCATCGCATACGGGAGTGTTGAGCTCGTTTGTAGTATGTGTTGTGTAGGTAAGAGATGTTGTAATCGCTTGGCACACAGCTGTGACTGTATAATGCTGACACATGGCTCACATTATAGACAGCAGAGGAGGTTTTTATCTCAAATTGTCCTCATGCTTCAACAGAAATATCTGGAGTTGCCCAAAAGGAGAAATGCATAAGAATACTACTGTACTGCACACGGACACTTTCAATACTGCACCAACAGCCAGAGTATTACTACTTTTTTTAAATTGTATTTTTTACTTACTACGTGTTCAGAGTTGTTTGTGTATTTATGTTAAGAACATGTATATTTTACTGTACTTACTAGGTGCCATTACTGATTGTTTAGATTTGTTTAGAATTTGTTTAGAATACTGCAGGAGCGAATGGGGAGTAAGCATTCCACTGTACAGATGTTGAAATATTTTTCTTTGAATGGGAACAAAACATCCAGTATGTGTATATATATATATATTGTTTAGACAGGGATAGTCTGGTGTGAGTTACCTGACAGATTAAGGCTATATGACATTTTTTGGAACAACTCGTCACTGACGCCAGCTGAATCCTTTCCTCCCCAATACCTCATTCAGAATGTATTTCATGTACAGTGTGGGGTGGGGTGCTGGTTTGTGTCGTGATCTACTATCGTGATGGGACCTGGCAGCCGGCAGTGGAAATGTGCTGCACTGCTTGGGATAATGTGGAGGCAGACCCTCCCTCAGGATCTGCCTCCAATCCCCCTCCAGACTTCAATTATGAGAGGAACGTCTTTAACGGCCTCTCTCTTGACCTTTGCTGTGGACAACGCGAACCGTTCAGTACATGCTGCCGTGGCAGACGATGGCCTCCATGGTGAAGTGCTATCGTAACTAATCAACTGTAAGCCAAGTACAGATAATATAGGCCGACCACCTTATCTTTTAACCTCAACCAAGTCTTTGTAGCCTAATCCAGATAGGAGTCTAAAGCTATTGTGGGACACAGTCCAGCAACTAGCGGTGCCACACAAATATAGCATCCATGCTAACCAAAGATCTCCTGTTGTGGACCCTATCGGTCGTAGTGGGCACCTTGAATCCGTCTGTCCCAGACATGCTCTCATTAGCTGGAACACTGTTTACCCTCTGTCACATGATGTTACAGTCAGAGATGCAAGAGATGCCGCTGGCCCCAACACTCGGAGGGGCTCACTTTGGGGGGGGGGGACTCAGAAAACAAAGCAAGTCAATCTGGAGGGCCAGCTGAGCACACTGCCTGGGGGGACGTGCTCCCCCGCGTCCTTCGCTTTCATTATTGCAAATGTGTCATTCACGCTGAGGCTGTGCCTCTTCTGTGGCTGTGTGTTTTTTCCAGTT
>OMOU01090433.1:0-11627 GCA_900312585.1 Malacocephalus occidentalis
CTGCTGATGTCCCAACAAAACAAAGGTGTTGAACCCTAGGAGGCGTGTGAGCATGTGCGTGTGTCTTTGTGTGTACTTTTGTCTTTACATTTGTGTCACATTTGCAATCGGAGCCGAAATGTGAAAAGTCAACAGTTGTTAGAACAACAAACCAGACTCGCAGTGGGATGAGAAGAGAGGAGAGGAGGTTTGCATGAGAGTATGCTGGTTGTATTACAGTTATTATACTGTACTATATTATTGTACAGTAATAACTAAGGGGTACAGGGAACAAAATACATCCACAATACAACACCAATATTATGTATTAGCAGCATTATGTCACGCCTGAATGTCTACCCATTTTTTGCGCGAGCCCATTCAACGTGCAATAACTCACATCCTCATCCCCTTAATCGCTCTGTGAGCACATCCCTGACCTTGAGCCCACACAATGGAATAGCATGCTAGCTAGCCTCATCCGGAGGGGTGGGGGGCGGACACATGGACTGCTCGTTCCTACAGGCTGCCCATGGTGTCATGAGTGACATGGGATTCAGATGCCAACCTTGGCCCCTAAATGTCAGTGGCAGCATTAGGCCATGTGTGTGTGTGTGTGTGTGTGTGTGATGGTGTGTGAGGCTGTGTGTGTGTGTGTGTGTGTGTGAGGGTGTGTGTGTGCATATGTGGTTAAGGGGCGTCAAACAGAAGTAGACCCATCGTCGCCACCACCCTCACCGTGTGTCTGCTCTACAATTTCAAAGATGTGAGGATTATGCTTCACTGGGCATCTTGACTGATGCCTGGTCAGGGAGCCTCTCTGACTTTCAGGAAACGTACAACAGTGTCAAGCCCAAATTACAAGATTCAAGATTCAAGATTTCTTTATTGTCATATGTAGAAAATACAGAATGCTTACTTGCACTCCTACACTATTCTAATATACTAAAATGCTAAACAACTCTAAATGATTTGTAATGGAACCAAGTAAGTACAGTAAAAAGTATAGCAAAAAGTTTTCTTTTTACAGTACTCCAAAATCATGCTTTTAAACGCGTCCCAAATAGACTTGAGTCCAATACGAAGCAAAAACAATTGCTCTCTGTGTACTTTGCTTTCTATATGAAGCAAACTTGCTTCAGACGAATGCATATAAACATAGTCAGATCTTTTGGGGATTTTCTCCATTTATTGTTTTACAAATAAATCTGTAATGTGCGATGTTTGCGCCATGTGATGGTTATGCTCAGTATTACAACAACATTGGCAATGACGTTAAATAGAATCGCTATGTTTACTTTTGAGAGTTGTCTTGGTTTTAATTGCTTGTTTGTTTAGTTAATTAGTTGATAAAACTATAACATAATACATTTTTGTAATATTTTAGTTTTTATGTTTTGACTAAACAGACCTGAAATGTCGCGCAATCTATTTTCTATGAATGTTGCATATATTCAGCTGTCTCTATGTCACTGCTGGCGGTCAACTCTGTAAGGTCTGACTGACTTTCCCATGCTCCTCTATGTCTAGACAACACACATACACACACACTCACTCACACACACACACACACACAGTCACACACACATGCATACACACACAGACATACTCACAAACAAGCACACACACACACACACAGGCATGCATGCAGGGTATAATTTGTATTGGGATCTGTTCAGAGATCTAGAATAGTCTCAAAACCTCAGAATGAAGGGTTTATTTTCAGCGGCGAGGACAACCTCTCTGTCTCTCTTTCTTTCTGTCTCTCTCTCTGATTCTCTTTATGTAACTTTGATTGAGTTTGCATAATCTGAACTAAGATTCTACGTTTTGTCTCTATGATGTTCTCCGTGTCCAGTGAAAACATATCTGATATCCTCATAGTCCACCCCCTGTGATGCCTTAAGAGATCAATCAATTTGATTAATGAAAATACCTGTGCTAATGCAGGATACAAGTGCAATAATTGTATTAAAATCCAATTTTAATTGGAAATAATAGACCTTATGTCCTCCTCAAAAGTAAAAAATGTTTAGATAACCTAAGAATATATACTATATATATATACAGATACAGGTCAGAGAGATAGACAGGTTAACGTTGGATTGCTAGACAGTTTAGAAATGTGGACAGGAGAGCCAGACAGACGGGTTAGCCTGACACATGGGTTAGCCAGACAGACGGTTTAGCCAGTCAGACCGGTTACCCAGACAGATGGGCTAGCCAGACAGACGGGTTAGCCTGACAGACGGGTTAGCCAGACAGACTGGTTAGCCTGACAGACGGGTTAGCCAGACAGACGGGTTAGCCAGACAGACTGGTTAACCTGACAGACGCTTAGCCTGACATACGGGTTAGCCAAACAGACACTTAGCCAGACAGAGTGGCGGGAAGCAGCATCTAGTAGAGGCTACACCTGTACTCCTCCGAGAGCACACAAACAAACCTACCCAGCAGCTGGTTAAACACACACACACACACAGAGACCTTTTACTCTCTCTTATTTATAACTTAGCCCACACAGCAGAGAGAAGAGAAGAGGCTACGTGGGAGCAGACAGTACCAGCTGCTGTGAAGACTCAGTGGAGCTCCTTGAACAGTGAGATGTTCTAAAGCTGTTGCTTCCACCAACCACCACCATCATCATCATAATAATAAGAATCACTGGAGTGTGGTGTACACACAGGATACACACAGCCAACTAGCAGAAATACACAAGGGGAGAAATAAATGTTTTGTTCAACATTTTGTTTCCATTTTTTCTGTTGATTGTTCAGTAAATGAGTTGGTATCAGTACACTTCCAGTAAGTATAGAAGTATGGAAAGATGTTTATTATGTCACAATAAAAAAATCCACCAATGTAATGTTATATGGCATAAAACATAAACAAACAAACAACACACGGTATACATCAGAAAATCAGTGTATATCAGAAATCAGTGTTGTTTAGATCTTAGACAGGTTTAGATGAGACCTCCAAATAAAGCGTGACTTCTATGGCCCGCAGCACGTCATCACTCACTGACTTAATGGAAGGGATCCAAGTGTCGAAATCAAAACTAAGACGCAGCAAGAAGTCTTCGAAACTACAAATTAACAAGAGTAGAAACTCACGTAAATTGCTGACTCACAAATTGTTTTCAGACTATCATTTGAGAGAGGAACTTACATCCTACCTCATCATAGACCCGCGTTTTTATCCAGTAGTTTCTCTTCGTCACACGCGTAACACGTGTGATATATGGGCACATATATGCGAGGCTGATCATTAACGATAAATATAGGTATTCCAGCAGACCAGTATTTATTATGTTTTTTAAAACCCCACACACAGTCAATCCTGCTCTCCTCGTGTACGATAAAAACACGTAGGTCCTAAATATAGACCGATATATCTCATAAATAACCCACCGTGTAGGCTACTCCAGATAGGTCAATGGGACGAAAACAACAACCGATGTCTTCCAGAAGGAATCTGAATGACTACTCGCGGGTCGATTTGACACCGTCATGTGACACGTCAACATGCCGGCCTGTGCCAGAGTGAGATCGTTTTTTACTCTCGCGTTTCTTTTTCCATTCACTTTTTAAGGGCATGTTTTAAATGCCAATGGCATACAATGTAAACGCAGATTTCAATGTATAGTGATTAATTTAATAGTGGACAGTGGTATATATTTGTATAGCAATTTATACTATCAATAGCCCACATGAAAAGGAAATGCTTGTCGAACAAACTCCAATCAAGTCTAATCGTGACGTCATACGTAATTGACGTCATTGTAATGAACGTGCTAATTAAGCCTACCTGCTGCGTCTCTCTTGACGTCCAGGAATCTGCGTCGCATTTCAAAGCAGCGCCCACACGCTAACAATAAAACACGCACTATGGCCCAAGACTTTACTTGCTGCTCCTGCTGCTGCAGCTGGGATGTACCGAAGCATCGACAGGCTGGCCGTTCAAAGCGACGACGTCATGAGTTGTGTGCCGCTGTGCAAGGCGTGGGCCTGTGTCACGGTGGCGGGTCTCCAACTTGCAGGCGGGGCGGCGGAATGACCTGTTGTCCTGTTGTTGTGGTGCGCCGCTGCTGTGCGGTGCCTGGGTGTCTGCTGTCACCTCCGGACAGAGAGAGAGGAGCAGTTATATTGGGAGAGCTTCTTCGGGTTGTGTGGGGGGCAGGAGTCAGAGGGTGGGGGAGGGTGACCTGCAGAAGACGGTGGTTGAGTTGAATACGTTGAAGTCTCTGGCCAGCGTCTGCACATACAAGTAGTATGTGGGTAAGAGTAGGTCAATTTAACCGACCCGAATTCATCCACCAATTGAATTCTTTCAAGTAACTTATTGTCTGTCTGTTTAGCTTCATCATTTTGATTGGAAGACCATATTTGGTCAAAAGAAGGTGCCACTATCTGGCATAGGCCAGCTGTTTTAACAAACTGTCTCTCCCCCGCAGATACAATAAAGATGATTTTATTTATTTTGTATGAGACTGAAATAAATGTGCAAGCTTGGTATGTTATCCTTGTTTACATGAGCACATCCTTTTCTCATGAGAACAAATATGCTTTGGTAAAGAAGAGGATGTGTGGTAAGATCAGCAGAGGACATTCCTAGCAACGCAGCCAATGTCCACATGAAGGGAATTCAGTTTTGCAATATTTCAAAAGACGATGAAACCCCTCGGTACTGTACACCCCCTGTGTACAGTAAGCATTTTTGTTGGGCGTTAATGTATTGATCTGTCTAGAATCTAGATGGCTGAGAGTGCAGACAACAGAGATTAACTCAATACATTTTGATTGGGAGTCAAACTAACTGATAATGTATAGCCACTCAACTGCCCTGACCCGGTAGCTTTCTGTTGTCCAGGAGAGGAAACATGACAACATTTATATAGTTTGTGATCCCATATTGTTATTAAAGGGCCAGATTTGAACAAAAGTCCTGCTCACATCATAATTGAGGCATATCTCACTCTCACTCCTGTTGCTAACTTCGATATGCTGTGACGCATGTGTTGCTGGAATAGGCAGTGGGGTTATTGCTTATTGGAATACTTTTCAAATCCTTCCTTCCTTGGTCTTGCAGTCTGCAGAACCTTCCTCATTGCATATTCTGGATGTCAGGTCATCTGTTTAGAAATGTTGACTTCATGACGTGGTTTGATCGTGATTTCCGGCTGTAGGTCAGAGGCCATATAAATAACAGCAAGAATGGTCAAACTCTCAAAATCAGCTATATATAAGTGGGTATGTATTTTTTCTGTATACATCCTTTCATTATGTAATGTACACAATATTTATGATAGTTTTTTATGTGTAATTGATACCTACAACATGTAACCGAATCACATCTCTAAGGAAGATATGCATTACGTTGATCCAGTAAAGCAGACAGAATTTCCCATTAAAACGGATATAAAGCTAACAGACAGGGGGCAAATGAATAACCTTTAAGAGCCCGGTTTCTACATGTTTATTTAATATTTTTACTACAACACATCGATTCACAGAGAGTACAGCATACTAATGGCCATAGAGAGATATATATATATACAGAAATATGCATGATGTACATACTCATGACAACCCTACAGTTCAAGCTTACGCAAATAAATAAATCAGTTGAAAGGTACACATTCAGGGTCCTCTGCGACAAAGTGAGCACGTGTACCTTTAGTTTTGCAATATAACACAGCAGCACACAAGCTATACTTACAGGATTAGCAATATTTACTACATACATCTTAAGATAAGTCCAAACTCAGGCTGTGGGGAGAAACAGGTAATGGTTTATAGTACACACTTGCCCACAAATATGCCAAAAATAAGGATTCTTGAAAGATAAAGGGGGATAGCTGGGGACGACAGTAGTAGATGATGGCTGGCCGTATAAAACGATGACATAACTCTTCTATGTATAGTTGTACCATCCCTTGCTTTGCTCTGTCCACGAGTAAAATGTATTATTTGACAAACATTTCACGCCCGCAAGGAAGATGCTTGTACCCCACCGCGATCCTGATTGGTTGGCCCTGAGACAAAGAAACGCCGCCGAACGGCAACATGGACGTAGACTGACTCCCGAGTGCTGTCACAGTTGTACCAGTACAGGTGGTAAAAAACACTGTTGTCATTATGAATTCTATACTTTTATACATGTTGTACTTGATTCACATGCTGGTTCATCTGATTGTGTCTTTCGTATGGCTTGCCCCACCATGGATGTTGTAGACAGAAATGCTTTCAGGAGAGGTGTCACTTACAAGCACAATGCAACCTGGCTGAACTGCATGCTTCTCTTCTGCTAAATGTATTTCTATCTTTATTCAGACAGTGGCGCAATCCATGGAATGTAGCTGTGAACATACAGGTACTCAACTGTCGTCCAATGAGAGAGCCCCGAAGCTGACCCAACCCGAACTGTCGCTGGGTGCCCTCTATCCTGATTGGTTAGTCAGGATTCTATATGAGGAGTCACAGTGACGTGTGCTGGCAGTACGGAAGTCTCTCATTGGTTTACAATGTTTTGACACCTTATGGACATGTAACCATTTCAAAGACACACACGTGTCTATTGGCTTATTTGGCCGTAATAGATTTGAGCATACATTTAAGTGGACATTAAATACAATTCAATACAATTTAAAACTTAAGGGGTCTCACTTTTCCACCTAGATTTTCAGAAAACACACAATAACAATCGTAATGTGTATTGTCGTGACTGTATGGGCCGAGGTCAATTATCTCTAGGTTTCTTTAAAGGTTAGTCGCCACGTAGGCGGGGAAAGTTCCATGCGATAAGTGCTAGAAAAGTTGCGTCAATCACGCCTGCATTAAGAAACCTTTAAAAAACAAATTCTGTTCTAACTCAATGGATTGCCTCGCTAAGACTCGCTACAATCTAAATGTGTAGTCATCATGTAAAAAGGATAATGCTTTACTTTGTGACCTGTAGCCCTAGAGTTAGTAGTTACACACATATCAGTAGTACACATAACACAATTTGTTCATGAGAAAGTAAGGGGTCCTAAAGGTAAATGGTAAATGGAGAGACTAACATAGCAGGGAACGAGGACAGGGTCAGGGTGTTTTGGACAACATTACCTAACACGTACAGTAGCTTTATACGTCTAACCCTTGCAGTGTCTGGACTTCTATTGTTCCCCCCTCCAATTCCAAACAACAATGCATATCTAGGTTTTTTTCTGTATTGTCTGTCTGAATAAACCTTTTTTGTATCGGTGTGTAGACAGTTCTATTCTATACACTATAGACCCAATCGCTAACTACTGAGCTCTATCCCCTGACCGCGTCGTGTTGCATGTGTTTAGTTGTTGGGTAAGTCTCTCGGGTGTCTCTCTGTCCGTCGGTCATCTTATCCACTTCTAGCCGTTACGCTGATGACTGCAGTCTGGTTACATGCAAAGGTTTGTTTCTTTTAAGCTAATCCGCTATAAGCTACATACATGCAGAGATTGACGGAACACAGTTGTACTCTATGGACCAAAGAAACCATCCTTACCACGCCCCCACACTGCCGCACAGGTCGTCTTGGAGACCAGGGTGACCTTTACAGAAACAGTTACTGGTCAAAAACCCCTACCCGCGTATATATACTATATATAATATATGGCTATTATTTACATTGTGTTTCTACTTTCTAATTATTAGTCTTTTTAAGTTGGCCAGGCAATCAAACTCTGTTTCAGTTCAGTCCCCGAAGGGAACATAACAGGATGTTTTTATTTGGTAAAAGAATAACATTCAACCATTAGATGCATGGTTTCCGGTTCACTCGATTTTGTTGCGATTGTGAAGTTCTGTTGGAAAACAGAATAATTTGCCGTGACTGAACTGAAGCAGAGTCAAAGCTGGCTGACCTCAGGACCTGAATGCAGGAAATATGTCTGTGTGTGTATGCGTGTGTGTGGGTGTCACCTTAGGGTTGTGTGTTGTGTACATGTTGGCTATGGGGGGGGGCTGACTACAAGGTTCTAGGGCTTCATCGTCAACATCATCATCATCAGCGACATCATCATCAGAACTGTGTGTGTGAGGGTGGGGGGGGGCTGCATGCAGAATGGTTGATGAGATCCATGGACTGGAACAGTGTTTGGTCATCTGGAACGGGAACAAAAAGCTGATTTGAGTTCCAGAGGACGAAATAAAACAGCATTTGTTTATTGTAATAATCCCCTTGGGCCTAGACGATTGAAATACAAACACACACAGAGGAGTATATGTATCATGTGTATATGTGTGTGTGTGTGTGTGAGTCACCATAGGATTAACTTGCAGCGGTCTCCTGCTGAACGATGTAGTGTCTGTTTGAATCATCGATTTCACTGCCACAGTGCACATCACTCCTACACACACACACACACACACACACACACACACACACTCATTAACTTCTCACCGATCACTTATTGACACACACTTACACCCTCATTATCCTCATTATGACACTGACCCTGTGGTGTGTGTGTGGTTGGTTTAAGCAGCCTCACCTGGCCCCAGTCAGGCTGATTAGTCTGGGGCTGGGCGAGACTGCACACCTGTGGTGCAGCCTCAGGTGCATATGCAAAGCATTTGCATCTCAATAATCAATAGATACTAATCATCTGTTTATAGTTGTAAGCTAACAGTGAATGAAGTATTGTCATAGCTCCCAGTAAACAAGGTTCACCTGTTATCATTGATGTCTCTTGTGTCGCTGGTGATGCTGTTGTTACCTGCTGGGACACATGCATACACAAGACAAGATACATGTTGTTGGATGTGTGTTTATCCATGTGTGCATGTAGAATGTGCTGTTGTGCATGTATGCTTATGTGACAAACGTGTGTGTGTGTGTGTGCGCACAGGTATGCATGTACGGTATGTATCTACTGTATTTGTGTTTGTGTGCATGTATTTATGTCCTTGCATGCATGTGCATTTGAATGTATGTAGGCACACACACATGAGGAGGATGTGTATTCATATAGTGTGCATGTGTGTGTGTGTGCATGTGCATGTGTGTCTGTGTGTGCATGTGCGTGTGTGAGCATATGCGCGCATACATGCGTGTGTATATATGTGTACGTGTGTTTATGCACATATTTGTGCATGTGTGTGTGTGCATGCATGCATGCAGATATTTGTGCATGTGTGTGTGTGTGTGTGTGTGTGTCTCTACTCACCATTGTCTATGTTGAGTGGGTAGGACTCTAGGATGTCTGTTGGCTTGCTGGCTGCTCTGTAACCCAGGGCTGTGGAAACTCTGGACCAGAACACACACACCACACAACCAGTTACCCAGCAGCAGCACCACACACACTGCACATTCCACCATGTAAAAGCACGGCACCACAATAAACACACAAATGTGGTGATTTAAGAAGAAAGTCCTGAAATAGATACGCTCTCCTCTTGTCCTGACCGGGTGGAATGGTGAACTAAATGTGGTGGTTTGGCCGGTATTTAAAGACACCGTGTCATTTTGGTTTAGCGGATATGTGTTCACTTCACTGGTGTTGTTTTGTTGTGTGTCCCCTGTGTATCTGTGGGCATGCGGTCTTTGAGAGTGTATACCTATAGCGATCCTACGTATTACGCTCCATCTTGTGCATGATTGTGCCACAGATTGTGCCGAGTTGGACAGTACTGTGTGTACAGCTGATGAAATGAGACTGAGAATATTCAGAAAGGCTAGAAAACGGTATATTACTACAGCTTTCACCACTCACTACGCAGCCATCTAGGATTTCGACGGCAGGGTTGTGAGATTCTTTCCGACTTTCCGAGTCAGATATCCGACTTCAGGGGGCGTTCCGGTCGCAATGTCCGACTGGGAACTTGGAATCTCCGACTTCCGAGTACAAATGGAAGGCGGCAAAAAGTGCCGTGGGCACACACACTCAGGAGAGCTCTGACAGGGCAGTGTCTTCCCCCTGCTCTGTCTACAACAGCGCGGCTACAACTCTTCAATACACCGGTGACCACCATCATCCCTGCCCTCCACCTGGGTCCTTGTATTGGAGGAGCTCAGAAAAAGCCACTTTATGTGGCATGTAGCAAGGAGCTAATTGCTACAATTCCATTTTATTCACACCGCATGCATGCGCCGACTCACGAGTTGCTCTGGACAGAGTTGGGGGTGGAGCTGAGGGTGGGGGCGTTGACCTTCTGTGACAGGGCGCTCTGGAATAGGGCGTTGCTGTAGGCGTTGCCATGCCCACTGGCACGCACGTATGAGTAGAAGGGGTTGGTGGGCGAGCAGACCATCTGCTTGGGTCTGACCGGCTTGGCTTCAGAGGGAACACAGGAGCAGACGTTGGGAGAGGAACGCATGCAGCCGCACACAATATAACATGACATCGTCATACAATAACTAATTACACACCGAGCACTGGATAGACAGCGTCCTCTGCAGAGTCATCGCTTTGAACTTTTCGCGTATAATCTCTATAATCTATATTGTCCAGTTTTTATTAAAATCTTTAACTCATTCTATATCTTGTTCTGTTGCCTCCCTTGTTAAAGGGGACATATTACTAGGGACGATTACTAGAGCAATCTACCAGCTTACCCAGTGGACTGTGTCAACATTTAACCGATCTAGTCAGCATACATCTATTTGGACATTCCCACTTGAGATGTCACTAGACGGTAGTCACATGGCACTCACACTCACACGTTTCTCAACACTCACACTCACACCTGGTGGCATAATATGTCCCCTTTAAGAGCGATCATTTGAGTATCATTTCTTAGATATGGCCGAGTGAGTGAACTGCGCTGTGATCTGTGCTGACTGCGCCTGCTTCTGTATGAGGTTTTAGACCTCTCCTGGCAAATTTCTGACCAACCAGGGCATGGCATCCCTGATTGGTTCTTGGATTCCATCTTGTCTGTCAATCACAGGTGTGTGGAAATGCATTCATTGTGTAGTGGGTGCAGTACCAATCTGTGCAGCGTGGGGGCGCCTGAGGGCATTCTTGGCCCGCATGGCGTCCTTGATGCGGTCCACTTCCTGCTGGTAGCGGCGGCGGTCGATCATGGCTCCTTCCTTGGCGTCCCTCAGTGCTGTCTCCAGGGCCTTAACTCTCTCAGCAGTAGACCGAAGACGCTTCTCCAGTTTTGGAAGCTCACAACGCAGATCTGCATTGTCACGAACCAGCTGGGGTGGAGGAGGAGTGAGGAGGGGAACAGATAGATGTGTGAGGGTGTGTGCATGCGTGTGTGTGTGTGTGTTAGTGTGTAAGTGAGGGAAAGAGATCAAATGATAAACAGGATAAATTAAGCAACACACCTCAATCTTGTCCGTGGCTAATTTCTAGAAATGTGATTTCGCGAGAAAAGTGATTTTAATAATGAAATGACCAACATGACAGTGGTGGCTCCTACCTGTTAGTGAACCTTAGTAAGTTAAGGCTCCTACCTGTTAGTGAACCTTAGTAAGTTAAGGCTCCTACCTGTTAGTGAACCTTAGTAAGTTAAGGCTCCTACCTGTTTGTGAACCTTTGTAAGTTGGTCCAGGTTATTTTCAAGAAAGGAAATCTTCTGCTTCTGGGTGCAAGACCCCCCACTATCATCCGGTTCCATTTCGGAACTCTGGTGAGAAAAGAGAACAGTTGGAGAGACGGCTGGCAAACACAA
>OMOU01090440.1:0-12240 GCA_900312585.1 Malacocephalus occidentalis
TCCCCGCGGGTGAAGGAGGGACTGCACTCCCTCAGCCACCCCCCCGGAGGGCAGTGGACAGATCCGTACGTCCCCATGGGACACCGGCAGGACAAAAGCTGGCCGGAGGAGGAGGAGTCAGCCAGGGAGGAGGACAGCTGAGGAGGAGAACATGTCATCATGTGAGGTCACCGGGGAGTCATGACTCACCACCTCCAGAACACCACCTCCAGAACACCACCTCCAGAACACTCACCACCTCCAGAATACCACCTCCAGAACACTCACCACCTCCAGAGTGTGTGTGTGTGTGTGTATGGGGGTATGTGTGTGTGGGGGGGGGAGGGTATGTGTGTGTGGGTCAGATCTCACGGTTCACACCTACACTAGACCTGCTCCATCTGTCTGTCTGTTTTCACCTGTCTGTCTGTCTTCACCTGTCTGTCTACATCTGTCTGTCTGTCTTCACCTGTCTGTCTTCACTTGTCTGTTTGTCTACACTTGTCTGTGTTCACCTGTCTGACTAGACCTGTCTGTCTGTCTACACCTGTCTGACTAGACCTGTCTGTCTGTCTTCACCTGTCTGTCTTCACCTGTCTGTCTTTACCTGTCTGTCTTCACCTGTCTGTCTGTCTTCACCTGTATGTTTGTCTTCACCTGTCAGTCTTCACCTGTCTGTCTGTCTTCAATTGTCTGTCTGTCTACACCTGTCTGTCTTCACCTGTCTGTCTGTCTTCACCTGTCTGTTTGTCTTCACCTGTCTGTTTGTCTTCACCTGTCTGTCTGTCTTCACCTGTCTGTCTGTCTTCACTTGTCTGTCTGTCTACACCTGTCTGTCTTCACCTGTCTGTTTGTGTGTGCGCGCGCTACATGAACACAGACACACATACACACACACAGCTGTCTGTGTGTATGTGTCTGTTGCAGGACATCCTGGAGAGAGAGAGTCTATGTGGTTTCATTATGCCTCGCTCGCCCTTCTTCGAGAGTTCTGCTAACGTTCTCCTAGAGATCTGCTAGTGTTCTGCTAATGTTCTCCTAGCATTTGGCTTATAAAAAACAGCCTCTTCCGGAGGGAAACTCCACGGGTCCTTGTTGTGTTGTCATCCTGGTGGCCAGGGCAGCATCCTCAGCACCTCACAATGGAGGACATGATGGTGAGTGGAGGAGGCGGAGCCCTTCCATCCACAGAACAGAAGAGTTTCTATTGGTCAGCAGCACATGCTCAGTACAATGGAGGTTACCTCTCCCCCCCTCTCTCTCTTATATTCAGATGTCAGCTAATGAAGCTAACCCCAACACTCAATGTAAAATAACACGCACTGTACCTTTAAAGAGCTGCTGCTGTGAGACATGGATAATATGTAGAATGTGTGTACCCCCACACACACACACACACTGTCTCCTACTCACCACCAGTAGAATAACAGCAACACGCATCTTGCGGTGGATGTTCCTCCGGGAACAAGGACCAACCCGCCGAATGCTCCCCGGGGCGCTGTCTCATCTCCCGGCCGCGATGCTGCGGGGCTCCGGTCCGCTACTGCAGGATGCGCTCTGGCCCACGGCTCTTTATAGTGAGGCGGAGGAGGTGGAGCGGTTTGGGCTCGTCCGGGTTGTGAGTTGAGTGTCCCATCGCGGGGATGCGGTCCGGAGAGGGAGCTAAGAGGGTGGTGCTGCAGGGCGGGTCTCTGGTCGCTGTGGCCGGGGAGGGTGGTGCCGGGGAGGGTGGTGCTGCAGGGCGGGTCTCTGGTCGCTGTGGCCGGGGAGGGTGGTGCTGCAGAACACGCCGTCATCCATAACGTTTCCTCGTTTTCCTCTTCAGAACCTCTTGGTCGCGCCTCAGTCAATCAGTCAGCCAGTCAGTTAGCCAACCTGACTGTCAACCAGTCAGTCAGCCAACCAGACTGTCAATCAGTCAGTCAGCCAACCTGATTGTCAACCAGTCAGTCAGCCAACCAGTCAATCAGTCAAACAGTCAGTCAATCAGTCAGCCAGTCAGTTAGCCAACCTGACTGTCAATCAGTCAGTCAGCCAAACAGTTAGCCAACCTGACTGTCAATCAGTCAGTCAGCCAATCAGTCAATCAGCCAACCTGACTGTCAATCAGTCAGTCAGCCAACCAGTCAGTCAGTCAGTTAGCCAACCTGACTGTCAATCAGTCAGTCAGCCAAACAGTCAATCAGTCAGTCAGTCAGTTAGCCAACCTGACTGTCAATCAGTCAGTCAGCCAATCAGTCAGTCAGTCAACCAGTAAGCCAAACAGCCGATCAACCAGTCAGTCAACAGGCGTATAGTTTTAGCAATTCAGCAGCTGATCAGTCATCAGTATGTTACAGGAGTATGCAGGCCTGTATGGTCTTATGAAAATTATTTAAATGGTGACCACACCTCCATTGCCTCTCTCTCACTCCCGCTAGATATACAGTATCTACATAGGCTACTGACTGGCAGTGGTAGGCCTATCATATGCTGTCTGTCTGTGGTAGATCTATATCTATAGGTCTATAGATCTACCACAGACAACATACGATAAGAAGTCTCATGCAGATGCTGTCGAGGTAAGGTTGCCCTCTGCCTGTTATTGTTGCTCATGACAACAGTACAACATATGATACTCCTGCCAGAGGATATATAGATTATAATTAGACACAATATGATATATGATTAAAGGGATGGAAAATGGAAATGCTCCCATTATGAGTGTGATGAGCCACAATAAAAGCTGTTTCAAAGCTGCTATGCAACTCAAATTGTCAAGTGACTTCACAAGGTGGAATGTCCACCTGTATGATGACATTCCAACGTGAAAGTCACTTTGTCACAATAGCAATTTGTAATGGCTAACCCCACTCCCACCTGGTGGTGTGATACGGTATGACATGTGCCATCATGCCTTTAATGAAGACAGTTTGGGCTGGAAGTCTGCAGCAGCCACTTCCAGCTCAAGTTAGTCGTTAGATCATGTCCAGGCCTACAGAAACTCTGTTTAAATGGTGCTGCTCTGCCAACTCCCACTCATACTTGTCTATATTTGTATATCTATGCACTGTTGGCTACATGGCTGCCTACAGCTGTGCACCTTTGGCAAGACCTTCTGATTGAACATGTTTGAGTGTTGATTCATTACATTCACGATCTGCAACAACTGTCTGCATTACAAACGTTGTGATGTGTGACTCATGGTCAAAGGCTTCGTATGAACAGGTATAAGTTCATATGAAGAGGTATAATAGGATGGTGTGGCGTGGGAGACTGATAACCACCTGATCACTGGCTTGTTCATGTCCTCCGCTTGTGGTCTAATTTGCATGGAAGTCATTTAGAACCACTAAACACTCAAATACAAATAGACATGCAAATCATTACCACGGTGCATGGTACTACTGTTGTCTAGTGCAGTGCAGTTTAATGTACAGTATATAAATATAGCTGTAAGTTACAGATAGTATCCTTTACATTACAACAAGAAGCAATGCTAGAGACAACAGCGAAACAACAAATAAAA
The DNA here is from genome assembly GCA_900312585.1 of Malacocephalus occidentalis. Classification (NCBI taxonomy): domain Eukaryota; kingdom Metazoa; phylum Chordata; class Actinopteri; order Gadiformes; family Macrouridae; genus Malacocephalus; species Malacocephalus occidentalis. The sequence goes on from OMOU01090440.1 coordinate 3,488, forward strand.
ATGGCTTTAGTAAACCAGAATGTCATATTTCAGCTTATTGTAAAAAAAACAAACAAAAAAAAACCTCACGATGGGCTACTTCCGCATTCCATGAAACATTCCCGTTCTCGCGTGAGTGTGCGAGTGTAGCCTCGCGAGGCTTCCCGCTGTGAGGCGGTGTTTTGGTGGAGACCACAGACTGGAAAGGTGGAGACTCCTCTTGAACTATGGGAAGTCTCGCGAGGTTTCCCCGTTGTGAGGCGGTGTGTTGGTGGAAGTCTCGCGAGGCTTCCCTGCGGCGGTGTGTCGCTGGAGCCTCCTCCCGGACACCCTCCTCCTCCAGCGGGAGGACGGATGGACGGACGGCGGCGTGCGGAGCCACAGCGACACGGACCAGCGGGTAGCACAGGAGCCTCCGGAGCCTCTGGATGGGTGAGCGGGACGTGTTACAATAACCATAACCTTCTTTACGGTCGTTGGGTCATTACTACGGGGAGCAACAGTCTAGATCCACTCCTCACCAACACAGGATAAAGTTGGCAAAAACACTGAGCTAGTTAGCCTAGCCACCCGCCAGCCTGACAGCCACTTAGCTGGTTAGATCGCTAGTTAGCTGGTTAGATCGCTAGTTAGCCAGTTGGCTGTTGGCTGGTTAGCCTAGCTAGCTTGGCCAGCCACTTGTCCTGACATCTGGTTAACTAGTTAACCAGTTAGCTAGTCAGCTAGTGAACCAGTTGTCCAGTGAACTATTTGACCAGTTAGGTAGTCATCTAGTTAACTAGGTAGTCTGTTAGCCAGTTAACTAGTTGACAATTTAGGTAGTCTGCTAGTAAACTAGTTAATCAGTTAGTTAGGTAGGTCCGGCTTGGCTGCATTCCTCTAATCAATACCTGAGTCACGTGGTGGTTGTCTTGGTGATTGTGATCAGCAGCGTTATCTGTGGAGAGATTAGTGGACCAAGTGGTCCTCCATGTTAGGGTGCATGTTAGGGTGCATGTTAGGGTGCATGTTAGGGTGCTTGGTCTAGGATGTTGGATGGAGTCGACATTCCTTCCATATGACAGCCTTCTGCACTATAGACCACAGCACCACCCACCTGCAGAACTACACCCACGCTCACCTCAGACTACACAGCTGTGTGCGTGTCTGTGTGCGCGCTTCAGGGTTCGCTGGCTTGTGATGACAACATGAGTGATAATGCAGTGTTGTCAGTGTTGTGGATTATAACCTGTTGGTCGTAGCTGCAACCTAGCCTGCTAACTTCACCTGCTGTCTGCGCTGAGTGTTTTAGACCAGCCGGTTCTTCAGCTTCTTGCTATGCTGTGAAACAGGTTTTTAAATCCCCCTCCATCCCTTCCTCTGTCCCGACTCCTCTTAGCACAGCAGGCATGCGGGGTTTGTTCTGATGACCCTGCAGCACAAGCCCTTCCCCATCCTGTTTCTCCACCCATATCTCCTGCTGAGACCAGACACACTTCAGCTAGAATGCACCCCTCCCTCGTTACCTGCTGTGGAGGAGGTTGTCGTGGTTCAGGTGTTGGAAGCCTTTGGGTTGGATGCTGATGCCACCAACTGTATGTGAGCTCCATGATCACTTGCTTCTAGCAGCATTACCACTGTAGGACACTGGATAAAAGCATCTGTTAAGACTACAAATACACACTTCAAATAGATTTTTGTTATTTTCATCGAGTTGTATTTTTTCTAATTGATTCCACTCTATTACTGCTCTTCTTTGTGATTAGATGAATGCTGGTGCTGTGTGTCAGGGTTCAGGTGGATGAAGGGCGGCTGAACCCTTCGCTGAGGAATTTTGTGTCAGAGCTAGCCTGCTGTGGAACGTAGCGCTGTGTCCCAACATGCCCACCATGCTAGCCGCTGTCATACTCTGCCTAATGCTCTAGGCTACGGGCCGTGCTAGAGCTACGTGCTAAGGTTCTAGGCTAGGGGCCGTGCTAGAGCTACGTGCTAAGGTTGTAGGCTAGGGGCCGTGCTAGGGCTACGTGCTAAGGTTGTAGGCTAGGGGCCGTGCTAGAGCTACGTGCTAAGGTTGTAGGCTAGGGGCCGTGCTAGGGCTACGTGCTAAGGTTGTAGGCTAGGGGCTCTGCTAGAGCTACGTGCTAAGGTAGGCTAGAGGTCTGAAGGTTATGTAATGCCGGCTTTGACCCCCTCCCCTTAACAGGAAGTGCTGTGTATGTAGACAGGAAGTGCTGACCTGGAAGTTCTGCTCCGACGGCTTCCTGTTTAGTAGAACCTGACAGGAAGAGGGGGCTCCAGGGTAGCTAGTGGGCATCCCAGAGCAACATCATCGAACACGGTGTCCAGCCCACCTGTAGGCCTCCCAGAGCTGCTGCTAAATACTACCCTGGTTACCCCTCCAGCCTCTTTACTACCCTAGTTACCCCTCCAGTCTCTTTACTACCCTAGTTACCCCTACAGCCTCTTGACTATACTAGTTACCCCTACAGCCTCTTTACTACCCTAGTTACCCCTACAGCCTCTTGACTACCCTAGTTACCCCTCCAGCCTCTTGACTACACTAGTTACCCCTACAGCCTCTTGACTACCCTAGTTACCCCTCCAGCCTCTTGACTACACTAGTTACCCCTACAGCCTCTTGACTACACTAGTTACCCCTACAGCCTCTTGACTACACTAGTTACCCCTACAGCCTCAATACCACCCTAGTTACCCCTACAGCCTCTTGACTACCCTAGTTACCCCTACAGCCTCTTGACTACATGAGTTACCCCGACAGCCTCTTGACTAGACTAGTTACCTCTACAGCCTCTTGACTACACTGGTTACCCCTACAGCCTCTTGACTACCCTAGTTATCCCTACAGCCTCTTGACTATCCTAGTTACCCCTACAGCCTCTTTACCACCCTAGTTACCCCTACAGCCTCTTGACTACACTAGTTACCCCTGTAGCCTCTTTACTGCCCTAGTTACCCCTACAGCCTCTTTACCACCCTAGTTACCCCTATAACCTCTTTACTATCCTAGTTACCCCTACAGCCTCTTTACTACACTAGTTACCTCTACAGCTTCTTGACTACACTGGTTACCCCTACAGCCGCTTTACTACACTAGTTACCTCTACAGATTCTTGACTACACTGGTTACCTCTACAGCCTTTTGACTACACCCCTACATCCTCTTTACTACCCTAGTTACCCCTACAGCCTCTTTACTACACTGATTACCCCTCCAGCCTCTTTACTACCCTAGTTACCCCTCCAGCCTCTTTACTACCCTAGTTACCCCTACAGCCTCTTGACTACACTAGTTCCCCTCCAGCCTCTTGACTACACTGGCTACCCCTACAGCGTCTTGACTACCCTAGTTACCCCTACAGCCTCTTGACTACCCTAGTTACCCCTACAGCCTCTTTACTACCCTAGTTGCCCCTACAGCCTCTTGACTACACTGGTCCATGAGACCAGGGTGTAAAGCGACACGCCTGATAGTAAACCTTGTGGTTAATGAAGAACCAAGGACATGAGGAAAGACATGATACCGTGCACACATTTTCAAGGGTTGGACAACACTAAGTAACCAAACAAGAGAGGAATGTGTGTGCGTACACTCTGCACTGCCCTCTTCTGGACACGTTGTGCTGTCACATCTAGGGGAGGGGCCTTTCACTTTCGTACACTTCATAAGTGTTTGGCCCAATCCTGGGGGGGTCTGTGAGCGTGTGATTGGCAAACACAAACTCAGCCAGTAAACAAGCCGTCATATTTATTATTTATTAGATTAGATTAGATTCAACTTTATTGTCATTGCACAGAGTACTCATACTAGTACAACGAAATGCAGTTAGCATCTAACCAGAAGTGCAACAGTAGAACAGTAACACTAAGCAGTATGAGCAGAATCTACAGAGAACGTACACAATGTACAGGGAATATGCTGAATCTACGGAGTGCATATAGGCATGTCTACATAAATATACATGTGGTATACGCTATACATTGAGGTATGTACAGTATAGGCAGAGATATACATTGATGTATGGTGTACTCAGTAGTGCGTATACACTGGGGTGTACAGCGGGGTATATATGGGGAGCAGTGCAAGTGTCTGACGGGTCCGAAGTCAGCGTGCAATTATTATATTTATTATTATACGTGTGTGTGTAACTAGGGTAGTAAAGAGGCTGTAGGCGTAACTAGGGTAGTAAAGAGGCTGTAGGGGTAACCAGTGACTGTAGGGGTAACTAGTGATTGTAGTTGTAACTGGTATAGTCAAGAGGCTGTAGAGGTAACTAGGGTAGTAAAGAGGCTGTAGGGGTAACCAGTGACTGTAGGGGTAACTAGTGATTGTAGTTGTAACTGGTATAGTCAAGAGGCTGTAGGCATAACTAGTAGTATACTATGTGGTAAAAAGACTATCTTCCTGTCCCTGATGATGTCACTTCCGGTGTGGTGGTCCAGAGGTGCTGGTGGAGTTCGAGTACCAGGCTCTCCATGACGACGAGCTGACCCTTCACCCCGGCGATGTCATCAGCGGCGTGCGGCGTGTGGAGGAGGAGGGATGGATGGAAGGGGATCTGCACGGCAGGAGGGGGCTGTTCCCTGACAACTTCGTCAAGGTGAGAGACAGATGTGCTCTCTCTCAATTCTTTGTTCTCTTCATCCATAATAGTTTTGTCATCATCCACTGTGAATGTTGCGTGCAATCAGGAGTTTTCCTTTCTCCACAGAGGAATTGGATATGAACTAGTCTTGTGTTGTGTTGAAATGGAGCAACTGCATGGCCTTGGCTGCTCTCCCTAACCTCCACACTGCACTTCCTGGGGCCCTCGGTAGCACACCTGCCCATCTTGAGTGTGCTATGTTCTAGAGCACACCTGCCCATCTTGAGTGTGCTATATTCTAGAGCACACCTGCCCATCTTGAGTGTGCTATATTCTAGAGCACACCTGCCCATCTTGAGTGTGCTACATTCTAGAGCACACCTGCCCATCTTGAGTGTGCTACATTCTAGAGCAACATTGTGAATATTGTAGGTTCACCATACACCTCGCCGACAGGCTGTGTGGAACCCTGGAAGTGTTTGTTGGAACATCTTCATTCAGGTGTTCCCCACTAAGGTGGAGACCCTTGTATTCCCTCCTCACCTGGAAGGAGACACGCGCTGCTCCCTCTCCAGTGGGATCGGCGCTCCGCTTGCCATCCTGATCTGGGTGATATAGGTTATCCTTTGACCAGTCTGCGGGCTGGGATGTCACCACTGCCCTTTGCTCCCGGATACACACACACACACACACTCTCTCTCTCTCTCTCTGTCTCACTCTCTCTGTCTCGCTCTCTCTGTCTCTCTCTGTCTCTCTGTCTCTCTGTCTCTCTCTGTCTCTCTCTCTCTCTCTCTCTCTCTCTCTGTCTCTTTATCTCTCTCTCACTCTGCCTCTCTCTACCTGTGGTGTCTGGCATCATTGGATAATGTCTGGAGACCAGCTCTTGTTTCTAGACTTAAGATGGCCGTTCTCCAGCCCCCCCAGTGTACAGGTGTGTGTTAGTCTGGTGTTGATGTGTGTGCAGGTGTGTGTGAGCATTATAACATGCATTCCTGTGTCTTCTGTTCAGCGAGGAGCTGCACCTGACCACACAGATCATATGACCTTATGAGGAGATTGTAATCAGTTTAGTGTTAGTACTGACTATTGTTAGTTTAGTATTGTTTTGGTATTGAGTATTGTTGGTTTTGTATTGTTCATTTAGTATCGTTTAGTATCGTTTCAATACTGTTAGTTTAGTATTCTTTCGGGATTGAGTTAGGCAGTCAGTATTGTTGGTTTTGAGTGTTTGTACTGAGTATTGTTAGTAAAGTATTGTTTCATATAGTGTTGTGTTTACTATGCATTGTGTATCAATGAGTTGCACATCATCTCTGGCCCTGCCCTCACCTATGGAGACTTTGAGCAGTTGTCATGATGACACGTGATGAGTCACCTGGGCCAAGCCTTGTAGGGCAGCAGGTGGCCATGGGTACTGTATGCTTTAATAATAATAATTAATAATTAGCGGACGGACAACACCCGTCTTTATTGTCGCGGTCACAGCGGCGCGTGCACGGCGGCCCTCCCAGTCCACACACACACGCCCCCATAGGTGTCGCCGTGAAATTGTTCCTCTGCTTTTATCCCGTCCATGGCTATCTTCCTCCGCGGTCAGGCCAGGAGCAGCTCCCGGGGACCACCTCGTTCCAACCGCCGCTGGTCAGGCGACGGTCTTCCATGTTTTTAGAGGGGTTATATATACAGTGTATATATATGGAGGAACCCCAGGGAGCACGGGGAGAACATGGAAACTCCATGCAGAAAGGGCTGTTCACGAAATCCCAGCACTGAAGACATGGGAGAACCAACCATGTCCCAGGCGGGAATCGATCCCAGGACCTTCTAGCTGTGAGGCGACAGCACTACCGACTGTGCCACCGTCCCCCTTCGGGTGGCAAACGAGGGATAGGACGCGAGTCTTGTGTTTAGGGACTGGATTAGAGCACGTTTCTACAGTTCATGGTTAAGATTTCTAAAGGAACCTGAAAACACAGGAGCAAAGTCTCTGTCTACTAGCCTAGATATTATTTGTGTTGTTTAACTTGTCTATTTCGTTAGTAACTGCAGTCTGTAATAACCGCTGACTGCAAACCCAGTACTATCAAGGCAATTCCTCCATAGATTGCCACCTCTGAGTTCTTCTAGAGCCATAGACACCTGAGTGGTGACTCCACCCCCAGATACTTTGACCCTGTAGCAACCCCTCTCAACCTTGGTATGACATAAGGACATGTTGCGTGGAGGGCACCTGCCCAGGTACGCTTTCAGCCCAAAACATCATGGTACAGCAAATGTTGAGAAATCACACAAGGTGACCAGGAAGGACAATGAACTGCAATTAGTTATATAATAATTTTCTATACAATATGAATATGAACTGAGCTACATGAAGTCACTGAAGTTTAACTTTAACTTTAACTAAATGCTGGTACGTACACTTGTGTATAGACCACATGTTGGCGTTGCAGTAAGTATTGATTGAAAAACATTCCTTGCTCAATGTATTGATCGGAGGTTTGTTCTGACCATGGATGTGTTTTCTTGCACCGGATGCGTAACTGCAATGCACTGTGGGACATCTCCCCCTCTGGAGCGATGGTTGTTGGCTCCTCCCACTCACCAAGTCCACACCACTGCTATGACCTCTTGGCTGTTACTAGGAGCTGAAGAAAGACAGCAAGGAGGTGAAGGAGGCCGAGGCCGAGGCCAAGGCGGAGGTGAAGGCCGAGGCCAAGGCGGAGGTGAAGGCCGAGGCGGAGTCTTGTCAGGCACAACGGCGGGAGAAGCCAGCTGGGACCGTGGCTCACCTGGTCCAGAGAATGAGCACCATCGGTCTCCCTACCGGGGGCTTCCAGCCCTCCACCTCCAGGAAGAGTAGGTTACCTCCACGCTCACCACACCTCCAGGAAGAGTAGGTTACCTCCACCCTCACCACACCTCCAGGAAGAGTAGGTTACCTCCACCCTCACCACACCTCCAGGAAGAGTAGGTTACCTCCACCCTCACCACACCTCCGGGAAGAGTAGGTGAGAATCAGAGTGCAGGAATGCAGAAGCCATATGGAGTAGACCGTGAGACATGGTGATGACAGGTCCGGCTGTGTTTCAATCAGAGCGTGTTTGTATGCATGCTGTGAAGAAGCTTCAATGAAGAGTTTCCATCTGTTGGAATGTCTGACCTGCTGACTAAACGGCATCACGCACTACCCCCTGGTGGAGCCGGCTGAACATTACAACACTATCTGAAGATGAACTTCTAGGGGTTAGACAGTACAGAGACATTAAGGAGCAGGTAGGGGTTAGACAGTACAGAGACATTAAGGAGCAGGTAGGGGTTAGACAGTACAGAGACATTAAGGAGCAGGTAGGGGTTAGACAGTACAGAGACATTAAGGAGCAGGTAGGGGTTAGACAGTACAGAGACATTAAGGAGCAGGTAGGGGTTAGACAGTACAGAGAGCATTAAGGAGCAGGTAGGGGTTAGACAGTACAGAGACATTAAGGAGCAGGTAGGGGTTAGACAGTACAGAGACATTCACATGCATGCAAAGACCATATGAATCATTATGATTTGATGACAAACACAAACACAAACACAAAAGTCATGACTTTTCAACCCAAAGTCCTTGCAGTGCATGTATATGGTCATCACCATAACGTGGTGATAGCAGTCTGCACATGTTCTCCTGTCCCAGGCACTGACTCATGCTTTAAGAAGCTCTGACTGGCATGAGTCACGCAGGGAGGAACTCTTGGGTTCCCGCACCCTTCATTTGGAGACGTTTGGAGTAGAGAAAAGGACTGAGGAACAGAGTTGTGCTGTGAAGTTCCCCCTACATTAGAATAACAATAACAATTGCTCGCATAATGACGATCATGATGATATTATATTATTAGGATTCTTATAGGGAGGTCTATATTCCACTGTATAACTGTATACGTGCGTGTTGTGCCAGGTGTATTAGTTGCTCTCATGTCTGTCTGGTGGTGGTTGGCGTGCATGGCGTGCAAGCCTGCACCCGATCCAAGTCTGCACCCGATCCAAGACCACCCTTGTGTGTGCGTTGTGTAAATAGGGTACATCTGCCAGGCAGACGCGCAGCAGCAGAGGTATATTTAGACTGGTCGCCTATTACACCACCACCACCACCATCACCTCCACCACCACCACCACCTCCAGTACAAGTGTCGGGATTCCCGGAGCGCGCAG
>OMOU01090441.1:0-12095 GCA_900312585.1 Malacocephalus occidentalis
GCTCCAGTTTGCGCATATAGTGGTAATTATATGGTTATTAGACGTAAGAAACTAAGTGAGGACGAAGTACCTCGTTTGTCTAAACTCTACCAGCTCCAGCTGTAGTGCGACATTCCGTTAGTTTAAGTCTAGAATAACCCGTAGCATCGGTCATTTTCCCTGCAAATCACGCAGTATTGTCGAAGGATAGAAGGGCGATAGAGTCCCCCTTTCGAAATCCCGACATCGACGCCGCCGCTGCTCACCCTGAACGTCACATCGACGCGCCATCACCGGGCCATCGTCATCAGCAGACCCGCGAACGAGGCCTAGTTCGTGGTCCAGATTGTCCATCAGATCCTGCGAGCCATGCGATCACCCGCCGGGGCCCATGACGACCACAACCGCGTTCCGCAACTTGAACGCGGCATAGCCGTGATCGCCAGACGGGCGACCCCCCAGCCGAATGGAGAGCACCAACCAGCAGACCCAACACGGTTCCGTTGGAAAGAACAAAGCCGCCTTCTGATCACCATTCACGTGATCACGAGGTAGATATCTGGGCAGAGTTAGGTAGAAGTGTGTTCATGGCCATGTGCTTACTACATGTTTATTGATATTACCAAATTATATTGTGACCTTGTTAATCCATGTTAATCCATGTATGTACTATTCTAATATGCCATACCTAGCCTCACACACAACAGGCCTCACTATATCGTGTGTATAGTTATTGCTTTTATATGGTTATCTGGGGTGTAGTTATCTTTTGTTTGTCTTTTGTTATCCATTACATCGCAACAAGTTATTGACTGTGCTTAAACCTTTCTGTTAATAAATCCCTTTGTGTTACTGTTACTGATCCGTTATTAATTATAAGCTAATAACTAACAGTGTGAGTATACATATGATAGTGCCCCCTACATTGGTTTAGAATAAGTGGAAAAGCCTAGCCTCCAACTTCAGTTCCGGTAATCGACTCCGTCTTTTTACAAACACAACATTGGTGAAGAGTGATGGCTGATTTGGCTGTTCCTAGCCCTACCAGGAGAGCCACCGTGGTCTTGCTAGATTTCAATGTTCAAGACGTATATCCTTGCTGCTTCACTGTTTAGGAGCAGAGGGACCACCACAGTGTCCACTGTCTTCTCCAAACTGCTTTGTAGGCTTCCGCCTCTCAGCTGACGGCACGTACCCACTACACTCGAACATGGCGGACGTGCATTCACATTGAGGACAGATCACCAGGCCCTCACCACCATTCTGGCCATGTCAGGAACTGGTCACAAACCACTATGTCTGCCTGTGGTCCATTGGCTAATCAGTGCACCACAGGTTAAGTCAGCCACCAGCACACACACTCGGGACAGAGCGCTAGCATGCTGCTCTGTCTGCCATTTCTTCTCCAAACTTTGACAATAAACTGGATTATTCACCACCATCCTGCCTGTCTCCTTTGGAGGAGCCCCAGAAAAGCCACATTGATGTGGCATGAAGCACTAACTATGCTACACTGGTACATTACATCGCTCCTTGTTTTATAAGGTTAATGTTCTTTGTACTTTTCCCTGTTCAAATAAATATATTCATGAATTCCATAAAATAGGCCTACTACTTTAACTCACAGTCACACTAGGTGTAATGATCCGCTTCACTAAGTTTCCACTCTCACCATAATCAGCCAATTATTCAATCAACTCATCAGCCACATCACTTCCACTGGTCCCGTATGAATTACCCAGACTATATAGGCTCCTCCTCTCCACACGGGCACTGCCAGATAGTTTTCTTCACTTTCTCGTGCAAGACTCTCCAGCATTATGCCTGAATACCTGTTACCGTCCTGCCTGTCCCGTACCTGCCTGTCCCCAACCTGCCGACCCTGATTCCTGCCTGTGCCTTTCCTGGTTGCTGTCTTCCTGTACCTGTGGCTATTTGATGTGTCTCTGCTATGACCACGTTTCCTGGTTTCCTGATCATCTGCCTGTCCACAACTATCCGTCTGCAGCTTATTTCCGCAGCTTATTTCCATGTGCCTTTGGTTATGTAAGATGACTATATTCAGAGACAGCTAATCCTGTGCTTCAAGCCTAAGGCCAATTATCAGATCGTGGCGATGGTCTCTTTCTCTAGGATGGTCTACATTCCTCAAGGAAGACGGACACCAGTCAGAACTGGGACTGGAATTAGCAGGGACCATTTACTATAATGACAGAGATTGTTTTTAATGCTGATACGATATGGATTCTGTAAATATTGATGGAATTATATCAATATACAGATATACATATGATGTGATTCATATTTTTTGTTGGAGAAATCTATGGAGAAAATGTGTACATTTCTGAAAATACCTCATATATCCGTTCCAATAGACAGTGGTTGTAAGAGTAATCTGAAATAACCATTACGCAAGACAAGGTAGGCAGTAGGGTGCCAGCCAACTTGCCTCTTTATCTCCCTCTCTCTCTCACGGTTTCCTCTCTCGCTCTCTCTCTCTCTCTACCCCTCTCCTCTCTATCCCGCCCCTTCTCCCTCTTTCCTTCTTTCTCTTTCTTTCCCTTACTCACCATCTCTATATACTCTTGTTCCCTCTCTCCTGCTCTCCTCTCCATCCTTTTCCCCCCTCTCTCCCTTCCTCTCTTTCTCTCTACCCCCCCACCATCTCTCTCTCCCTCTCTTTCCCCATCATCTCTCGCTCACTTACAGGATCAGAAGTCCTTATAACCCAGGCATCTGCACAACAGGCATGGCATGGCCTCTGCTGGAAAAAAACTTAGATTTCATGGTGGCCACGTGAGTAACCCACAGGGGACAGATCTCATAACCACGTGGACCACAGCCTGCTGGGGGTTGGACTCATAAACATATACTGTATACATATGCGCCGCATTGGCCGATGGATGGTGCTTCCACGTCACCGGGGGACATTTTTCTGGATAAAAAGCATATACAGTATATACTGTATATATATATATATAGCTACAGTATATAAAATATAAATAATATATACTATAATTTATTTTTGGTAAATTTCTCAAAATTACAATGTGCAATATCCAAATCTTTTGATTAGATTTTTGATGAGGATAAAATGTGTAAAACAAAAATGCCCCACATTTAAGAAAACAAGTTTGGGTTGTATTAGCGAATAACAGACAAAAATACCAGAGCTGAAGTTGGAGGCTAGGCTTCTCCATTCTCCATTTCCGCACAAGAACATTCTCAAAATGAACACATGGCGTAAAGCCAGGACCGTGAGTCAGGTAAAGCAAAACAGTGGACTGTCGTAAACATTCCCTAACGTGAAAGTCTCAGTGAAAATAAAAATTGTGATGCAAAAATGATCATTTTCATAATATCTGTCTGAATAATTTCAGTATGATTCAGTATGATTATAAAAAACTATACCTGTGATAGTGATAGTGTTTCTTATTCAGAATTCATGTGTTTACATGCCAGTCTTGGCCTTTCCAATATGGCGGTGACGTTGACATACGATCCACAGGCAATTGCTGGGCTAATCTACATTTATATGTTTATGGTTAGACCTGCCCTCCTACTGCATCACCTTCTGCCACTGAGCCTTGATCTCATGTTATGCAATCCCAACAATTCTTCGCGGCGGGCCAGCTGGTGGGTTGAGAGAGAGTGAGAGACAGAGAGAGGGCTGGAGAGAGAAAGAGAGAGAGAGGGAGAAACCGAGAGCAAAATACACAGAGAGCAGGAAAGGAGAGGGTGGGGAGGGGACATATAGAGAGAGTGAGACAAAGAGATAGGTTTTAGTTTAATACTTTTTAGTGTACACAAGTGGGAGTGATCTAGCTGTTTTCAATTGCCCAGGCCCCCAATCATTGTCTTACCCTGTCTGTAATTAAACACAACAATTCATGGTATTAATTATGCAAAGTATGACATGTATAAGCAAAAAAGAGCTGTAAAGAACATTCTTGTATGGTTTATTTATGGTTATTACTTCTTTATTGTACTGTGGTACAAATAAGAGGACACAGCACTGATGCTGTTACACTACATAATATAATATGAATCGATTATCCGGTATAGGATCCGGAGTCACATAGGATTTTGTAACAGAGATGTTCACAATACAACAAATGTCTACTACACGGGTAAACCTACATACACGCGGTGTGTATTGAACCCAATTGCAGCACAACCATAGGAAACACTTTTGTATGTTCTTTGATTAACTTCTGCATCGAGGTACAGAGAATCAAGAGCACAATAATAGAACTGAGTCCAATGACAGGAGATATGGGTACAAGGGGCTTGGGGAATGCTCTGGACTCAAACAGGGGGTCCGGAACCGGGTGGACAGTCAGCAGGGTAGAAGTACCATGGATGGGCCGATGATCAGGATGCCGGGAAGCGAGTAATCGACGTTGTAGATGGTGAACGGCAAGCAGCTACAGGGACGGGCAGACGGGAACCAGGAAGTACATAGGCCGGATTCGTGGTCGGGGACAGAAGGCTAAGGCGATCTCCGGGGATTCGACAGGCAGGAAGGTCGGGGACAGGCAAGGTCAGTAACAAGATGGTGGTACAGATGGTGGTAAGTGATACAATCTGGCAGTTGAGCAAGTGGAAAGGTGGAGCTTAAGGAGGTCAATCGACATGGGGAACAGGTGGAGGTTTAGATTAGATTAGATTAGATTCAACTTTATTGTCATTGCACAGAGTACGCATACCAGTACAACGAAATGCAGTTAGCATCTAACCAGAAGTGCAAAGTAGTAGCAAAAGTGCAACAGTATAACAACAATATGACAAGTATAACGACAGTGTGACAGTGAACGGTAACAGTGACAGTAGCCGTGTGAGCAGATGTGGCTGATGAGATGATTGAATGATTAATTGATGTGAGAGTGGAGACGTACAGATTGAAGCAGATAATGACACATGCTGTCTAAGGACGTTGTCTCGTCCCACTGACTACTGAGTGGTTTGGTTGAGTTTATCAGTTCTGGACAAGGAGGATTCAGACAATGGAAGACGATATCATTTTAGTTATCAGCAAATATGGAAGAATAAGTGGCATGAATAAACTGAAATCTCTGGGTCCCAAATTGTGTTCGGATCTTCTGAAACTGTGTGTGCTTTAGATGCCACATTTTTAATTAGACCTCCAATACAATCATCTGCGGCAGCACTACAGTGATACAGCTGTATAGGAGTCTGGCAATCGGTGCAAACTGCCATGTCATTGTCTTTTATGTCAACAGGTCCCATTAAGTCTTCTAAGTGTAAACTGGTTTCACGTCAGCCACAACAAGATTGTTGGGGTTCCGCAGATCAGGTTGTTTCCAGTTAAGACTCTGCCCCCAGGAACATGATTGGTTGAAACAAATTTGAAGCAAAAGAAAGTGAAACATCCCGTTCATACAGATTTGAGCCACCAGATGATGGCTCCAATCTGATGATACAGTCAGGATACCACAAACAACAAAGAACTGACAGGGAACACAGGATTGGGACAGGTACATCAGAGTGAACTATGACAGGTGGGGGTGGAGACAGAAACACAACAAAGACATGTGGTGAATGAACAGACAACACATGGTAAACAATAAACAAGAAGTCCATTAGGGTGTGCCAAGAACAAGGAAAACAAACTATGAGGGGAAAAGAGACAGATCGTGACAGAACCCCCCCCCCCCCTCAAGGGACGGATCCCAGATGTCCCACAAGCCGAACAGGAACGTTGAGCAGGGAGGGTGGAGGGCGTCGGCCGACTGAAGACAGAACCGCTCCAGAGGTTGGTGGCAAAGACAAGGGTACTCTGGCGGTCGGCTGCGAAGATTAGACCACTCTGGAGGTTGCCGGGGAAGGCAGCGGGAACCGACATCTGCCGTGGTCAAACCGGGACAGGGACCGGGGATGGCTGTGACCCAGCAGTGGGGACCAGAGACCGCTGTGGCCTAACCAGAACAGAGGCTGGAGATGAAGACAGCCACGAGTCAGCAGCAGGAATGGGAGTGTGAATGAAAGCAAACAATCACACATGGTAAATGATAAACAAGTCCAGTAGGGTGTGCCAAGAACAAGGTAAACAAACTATGAGAAGAATAGAGACAGATCGTGACAAAAATAGAGAAGCCTTGGCCGCCTCTGACTTCTCTTCTAAATGTGTTTCTTTTTATTGTTGTGCATTATAACCGATGGCCATCGTGTTGCTATCAACATCATTGCAAGGGTTTGTTCCCAATGCAGGGACTCTCATGTTCCTTAACCCTTGTCGGCCTTCTTTTCTTGTCTCCTTCACACAGTGTCACTGTTGTCTCCACCAGCCTAGGGTTTGTGGTGGTGCCACGATAATGAGGAGAGCAGTGGGGGTGGTGCTGTTTGTCCTGTTCAAAATGGCCACCGCCGAAACAGGTAACCCATCACAGGAAGTATAACTTGCCACCAGACCAGGGAGCCCTGGGCTCTGGACTATATATGCTCTTGGCATATATGGCATATAGATTGTAGATTACATTTATTTGAATGCAATACACTGTTTTTTTTTGGGGGGGGGGTTCAGTTTACCTCACTTTTTGTCTGCATTTGTATCTGGGATGCCATTTATATTGGCCAAGTTACAAAGCTAGGTCAAATCTATTAACATCTCTTAACCATTATACCATCATCTACAATCTTAGTAGATATTGCAATATTGCTATGTTTATTAGTCACATACACATACAGTATATGGAGCGGATCAGAATATTTACAATATTTACAGAATTTCCAGTAAAAAAAGTGCAGCAGATGAATGCTAAATATAGGAAAATATAAAAAGCTATATCAAAATATAAAAAATCTGAAAATAAAGTACAGACTATGTATGTTTGCATGTTATAATTATGTAAGAAACATGTGAGTTTATGTACTGTGTACTCACTATTTGTGGATGTGTGGATGTGAGTGTGCATGGGAGGGGCATTGGGCGGGCCTTGGAAACTACCTTTTAGTCTCTCTGTTCTTGCAGCGTGACTGTGGAGGGGCTTGCCTGAGTGCAGCAGCTGGAACGGTTTGTTGTTGGGGTGGTGAGGATCCTTCATGGCTCTGGTTTGACACCTCTTAGAGTACAGGTCCAGGGGAATGCAGTGCCAGTAGTGCGTTCAGCCAAATATAATGTGATGCTTCCTGTCAGGATGCTCTCCAACACACCAGCGTAGAAGGTCTGAAGGATCCTCCGGGAGACTTGGAATTTCCTCAGCAGCCTGAGGTGGTAGAGGTGCTGCTTCGCCTTCCTCACCAGAGTTTCATCGACAGATCTGCTGGCTTTGACTGATTTCTCACCATGTGACCTTTTGATATACTTTAGTGGCTCATCAATTTCCATCTCCTCTCTTTCTCCTTTCCTCTCTCTCCTTCCACCTTGTTGGTCCCCCAGACTCCAGCCCTCCAGGAAAGCCTACGTTGACCAGTTGCCTGTCCCGTGACAAGGAGACGTTCACCTGCTGGTGGGATCCCAGCGGGAGGGGCGATGGGCTGCCGACCACCTATGCTCTCTACTACCGCAAGGAGAAGTCAGTAGACCACACAGGCACCATCAGAGTTTCAAGAAACTGGATTTCCAGGTTAACCAGATATGCTAAGCAGAATCTTGGGTTACAGGTACCAAGCTTAGACTGATCTCCGCCTGCTATACGGCAGGTTAGCTGTGAAATAACTCCGCCCATGGCTGCAATTTCACTGGTTTATCTCATTGGTTTAGTTAATGGCAACGAATTACTTGATGTGGTGTTATCCAAAAGTATTGTAATGCAAGGTGCATCATGTGCTTCCTTCTCATTGAATAATAATTGAAACGTAAGATGATATGCAAATTCTAATAGCCCACTCTTAGTTGCACACTGTGTTTAGTGTGTTTACCCATAAGCCCTTAACCCTTAAAGTAAGCAGAGGTTTATTTTCTTAACACTTACGAACAATGATGTAATGGAGAGAGAGTCTGCTTTTTCGGCTTTAGTATGGATCCCACACACTGATTGATAAACGAGACCATTGCTCAAGTAAAGGTAAAGACCAAGTTTTATTTCTCTGTAGGGGCCCTTTCCATAATTTTGTCAGACACTAAGAATAACAATCTGTGCATGTCAATCGAGAACCCCAAAGGGTTACAATGCAGACGTTAATCTTGTGGCTGCATTCTTGCTCAATACTGGACCAACTTCAGAAATGTATTGTCAGTTAGTCAGTTAGACCCCAAATAGTGGGTTGAAAAATCCCAAAGTTATCCTTTAAACCAGGAAAAGACAACACTTATGCCATATCACAATATTATCATATCCAAAATCTAAGAGGATATCTCGTCTCATACCACACTATCCATATAATGTTCATTTTGCCCAGTGCTAATTCCGAAACATGAAACACATATACAATTATATGTGTTGATCACACCCATGGTGTGAGAGAGAAAGAGAATAGACTAGTTAACAGTATTTATTGTCATGAACAAACAAGTTCTCCTTAGGAAGGGGTGGGGGGGAGCTTATCAGTAGACATTGGAAGCACTTCTCAGGATATCAAGATTCCATGAACAGAGAAGTAAATCAACAGGAAACCAGTTACATGCATCCTCCATCTCACAGTCCTCAACAGTGAGCAATAATGGGGCTGAGATCAATCGAGCGGTTTTCGACCAGTTGGTCTGAATGTGATTAGAGTGTGTGACACATTCTAGAAACTTGAATGATTTACTGTCAGAGTGGCGTTTTAGTTTGCGATTTAACGGCAAGAATGGAAACATGTCCCTTCCAACTGCTAAATGTGCACCTTGTATTTCCTTGGCGTGCCATCTAACTATACTTTTCTGTATGACTGTCTGTCCTTTGTTTGCGGAGCCTTCAATCAACACAACTGATGCTGGGAATTTATTTGAAAGTACATAGGGCCTTTCAACAAAACATGTAACTATCAGAATAGTACAATAATGTAACAGCACAACCGATGTATGTTTGTGATGTAAATGCCATGACTGTCGTTTCTTGAGACATAGCATTACCTTATAGGTCCTGCTAGTTTCAATAGCAGTTTCAATAAGCTCGTATGTTAGTCATTTTTGCATTTTGTAAAATGTGGAACCGGGTCCTTACAGAACCAGGTCTCAATCCCCAGTATTGAGTCTGAAGTTGTTTGGGTGAGCGGTTCTCAAGAAAGCTGTAAGCAATCAGCCCATTCCAAACAGATTCGGAACAGACTAGTTTTTATGAAATGGCATAGAATTTTTAAATCTCTCCCAAGCATGTTCCTTTTCTTCACACAATGAAATCTATCGCGTCATCCCGCTCTCTTATTTGCTGCAGTTCCGAGGCTGTGTACAAGTGTCCTGACTACCGCACCGCCGGGGAGAACTCCTGCTACTTCAACAAAAACAACACATCCATCTGGGTGAACTACAACATCACCGTGGTGGCCACCAATGCACTGGGCAGTAACTTCTCTGAGCCTGTGGTCGTCGACGTGGCCTATATTGGTGAGTGCTCAACAACACAGAGCCAACACAGACAACACAGTGTTAGTTCCCACACTGACCCACCAGCCCAGATACACTTGTACGTGTCTGTAGCAATGTCACTGCTACACACAACCTAAGTTGTTTTTCTGGGGCTCCTGCACACCAAGGATACTGATCTGCAAGCCATGACTGATTCTCCATCTCCTCAGGCAGCTCGTTCCAAAGCCGAGTGGCCATGATGGCAAAAGCACGGTCACCTTTACATTTCAGCCTCGACTTTGGAGCAGCCTGAAGGGTCCAAGAAAATGATTTTTGGTTTATGCCAGTCATTTCTTCCAGCCGTCGAGTTGAGACAAAATGAGAGAGCATTGGCTTGATCTTGGAAATGATTTGGATTTGGAGGAAGCAGGACAGGAAAACTTTTTTGATCTGTGGTTTGAAGGTCCCCCCGCCCCAAAGAATCGCCACCTTATCGTGGTGGGGGGGTTTGGGTGCCCCCCGTAACCCGAGGGGCACCCAAACCCCCTGGTACTGGTTGACTTGTGCTTGAGATGTAGAGCTGTTTTGTTATCTTATAAACTGTACCCTGTGCTATGCAGAGCTCTAAAACCTGACTGGAAATTTTCAATGTTATTATAACACATAAAAGCTTCAAGTTACAACTTTTGATAAAAATGGAAGTTGAAAAATGTGCCTTGTTCAGAATAACACGTCTCCCAGCAGGTGCAGGTGTCTGATGACGTATCCCTCTTCCAACACCTTAGTACCGCCTTTCCTCAGCGGTAGCTCTATGATGCCCATGACATCTAATGGATTTCTCCCAGGTCCCATCAGTGGTTTTAATGCAGCAGTGAGGGTGGGGGGATGAGAGTTCTTGAAAACACTCGGCCCGGTTACCGCTAGCGAACTGCTCCATGTTCTCACAGGACTTCTGACACCATGCTGTGTTATATAATCAATAACAACGTGAGTCCAGCTGTGCCATTTACATGGAACTTTATTGCTGTGTCTTTGAACCTGCTCACGTAGACAACATAACCCTTAACCTGATGCTACGTTATGAGGTCATCACGGGAATACTGTATAGTAATATCATTATACCACAGTATTCATCACATATCATCACTTTCTTTTCCGATTGGCCATCCCCATGCACTCACATTGCCTGAGTCTCACCCTCTCTCCTGCCTTACTGCCCCCCCCCTAGTCCAGCCTCACACCCCAGAGAACGTGACGGTGTCTGCACTGGAGGACAAGGATGGCACCTTCTTCCGGGTGATGTGGGAGCCCCCACGCAAGACAGACACCCGCTCAGGGTGGATCACACTCATCTATGAACTTCGCACCAAGCTGGACGGTGCAGAATGGGAGGTAAAGCAGGCTATTAAGGGTTAAGTATGTGGTAATAGCGATGGGGATATATTACAGTATTTCCGTCTTTTGTGTTATTAGTGATGTGTCCTTTTGAACTGCCCACATGGCCTCCGGTATCGCTGATTGCAGCATTTTTGCGAGCCACTCACCCAAACAACTTCACACTCTGCACTTCCTTAGATCAGTGTGGCTGATTATTATGAGAAGCTGACAGTACAACGACAGCAACAGTCAACTTGTATAATACCGTATACTACTATTACTACTATTGAACACATTCAACGAATATTTATATTTATGTGAATTAATCTGAACAAACACCTTATATTCTAAAGAAAGAAAATGAGCATACATTTTAATAATAATTTAAATGGAACTTCAATGAAACATCAAATCAAGGTGCAGAGTCTCTCTGTGAATGACTAACAGAGGGTCGCTATAATGGTCCAGTTGGAACAAGAGAGGAGCACCACAGCCTCCCTCCGTGTTGCATGGATTCTTGGTTAAAATAATAGAGCCATCACAGATTCTGAAACAGTCATAGACTGATAGACTGAAGATGCAGTGACTGATGGTAAAAGATCAGAAGAGTTGCAGCTCTTGCAAAAGATGTACCTTGCTTGTTTGAACAAGCAGGGGAGATGTCACTGGCTGTTGACACATCAATTCAGGTCAAAGTGTTTTATTGTACATAATAACACAGGGCCACCCTGAACAGTGAAACTCTTGTGACATATGCATTGAAAATATACACTTATATACAGTATATACACACATTAAAATGTACATATACAGTATATTCACACATATACATATATATATTGACAATGGCACAATATACATAATAAGATAACACAATTTACATAATAATAATGATTAAAATAAAAAATTTAATGTTGAATCCAAAAGTATTGAATATTGAGGATTATAAATGTACAAGTAAGTAAGGGCAGATGTGCAAGTGAGGGCAGTAGTAGCAGAAATATGGCATATGGCATATGGCCTAAACAATAAAATATACATAAGATAAGAGAATCAGAAGTCAGAAATCAGAATGTATTTAAATATGGCATAGGGAATATAGCATATGTATGAAAGAAGTTAAATCTAATCTAATCTAACATGTATCCAAAAGTAGTTAAATATAATCAAGTTAATAAATGTACATGTGGAGTGAGCACTATGATCATGGACTGGGTGGCCTTTTTCCACTTTCCTAAGGCACCGTGTGTAGTAGATGTAGCCGATTTATACCAACAGGTGATCACTGTGG
>OMOU01090442.1:0-10833 GCA_900312585.1 Malacocephalus occidentalis
GCTTATCCACTAATTAGCAATATGTTCTCGGACAGAAAAACACTTTTTGGGCCACATTGATGACTCAATGTTATTACTTTTATTTAACAGGTACTGTATGTAAGAATCAGAAATTCCTTCAGAAATCCCGACTGGCCGTTTGGCCGGTAAGTGAACTGCAGCCTGCTGGAGCGTGTGTTCAGAGCACTCTAGTGCAAGTGCAGTGGGTTGAGACAATAACTGGCGTTAAAAAAGCATGAGAGAACAGACATTTACGCCATTACCCGCATTTATGCCAGAGATGTCACTTCTTTCCTTTTTCCCGGCAAAACTGGCCTAAGATAACAGAAATCATCTCTGTCTACGTAACACAGAGAGTCGGGGAAGGTCTAATGGGAAGGTCTAAAGTGAAATGACATGCTCGTATATTGGCGTTTAAAGTGACGCAAGCATGTACAAATCCTACACATTCTCTTTAACGGCAAGTGTCAATGACACAATGATATGGCACGGAAACCAATGAGCTGCATGCTACATGTGCTAAATGGCCCTTTGTTTACAACCTTAAATTCCAACACCGTAAGCCTACATCCCTAATGCTAAGGCCTCAACCAGGGGTGGACTGGCCATCTGGCCCACCGGGCATCGGTGGGCTAGGTTTTTTTGTTTTTTTTACCATCTAAATTCCCTCCAATTGGGCCGGCCAATTGGCTACAGAGGGCTAGCAGTGTGTTGCCAGCATCGACACATATTATTTGTCGATTGTTTGTCATTGTCAATCAATCATGGGCTGACAGTGCTGTCAATCACTACACGAGCCAGGGTGGGGCGGGACCTCATGGGCGGGATGGGCTGCTGCTGAGCCAGTTAATGAGTAAGTGAGCATCTTTGAAACTTGCTTAGCTTTTTAGCTTGCAAAAAAAACATGAAGAGGAAACGCCCGGGTGCCGCTGAGAAACAGAAAAAGCAAAAATCTCTAGAGGTGGAGGCTGACTGTGCCGGGAGACGAGCGAGGAGGTCACGGACTCGACGATGATGAGCGAGCGAGTGGAGGCAGACATAGTAAGTAACGTTAGACTGGGGCTGGCTAGGCTACCAGTGTTTCCCATTTATTACTATGGCGGCCCGCCACAGTCTATCTCCTCTGATATGGTGAGTTTATCATTTTTTATGTTTTGTGATTTCATACTTAATTTGTGATGATTAGAGACTTAATAATGTATCCATGTCCCTCTCAGGTTGACCAATTGACATATGAGAGCCTGAGGAGTTGTTTTCCCTCTGTCCCCTTTTGAGGACCTGCTTTCTCTCCTCCATCATTCACTGGGCCACTTTTGGGTTCCTGAGCTTATTTCATGTGGTGAGAGGAATGCAATATGTGTATGTTTAAAGGTTTATGTGAAGAAACATACTATATGTATGATAAAATGACAATTGGTTTTTCATAAATTCATAAACATCTCTATATTCTCTACTACCATCATCTCCTGTCAAACAGGTTTTCCTGACCTGCTAGAAGTTCTTCTCTGGTGCTTGAGTCATCCATCATATCTGAGACCTTTGTCATGATTATTTCCTGGTTGAAGATTTTCATATTGATATTTCAAATAGATATTTCAAAAATTGATTGATATTGATTATCTGCATATCTTTTAAGTTCAATTAACAGTTGTGCAGGTAGGCCTTAGGGCTCTTTTGAGACTTTTAAGTCATCATTCATGACAGATAAATTTGTTCACTAGGTGTCACAACAACACACAAAAAGGCTACTTGGCTACATATACTTGTCAGTACACAGATACTGCGTACAAGTTCTGTTTGCTGTTCCTTGCAGGTCACGAATTTGGAGCTGGCTGGCTGCAGACGAGGAAGTAGGGCAATACATACTTGTGCACATACATGACAATGTATATCTATTCAGACCTGTAATTCATGTCTTTTTCACATAGCTATAGATCATCTTTTTTTTTTCAATTCTCTACTATTTATGGTTTCATAATGACTGAGTCACCATTAATACAAATGAGTTCCAGCTCTAATGCTGCTACTGTCTGTAAATCTTTCTATTTAGATGATTTGTCAGGACATTATTATTATTGTCCCTGTTTGTCCTTATCTCCCTGTCTCTGTCTCTTTGTCTCTTTTGCTCTCTCTCCCCCCTCCACCCAACTGGTAGAGGTAGCGCCCACCCTGAGTCTGGTCTTAACTAAGGGTTCTTCCCGTTAGTCTTGTCCCACCCCTAGTCATGACATAACTTCTGTTGTGATTTGACTCTATAATGAATAAAGATTGCTTGATTGATTGCTATAGCTGTCAATTTTAGTCCTTGAGTTCATAGCTATGTGCTTTATTTGTTAACTGCTATCAAGAAATATGACTCCTTTGTAGTATGCATGAGAGAAGACACTGCGAGATTTGTGGACTTCTACGTGGTGCCCGCTGATAATGTAGTGGGCTGGTTTGGACAGAAAATGCCAGGGCTGAATGTATGTCCCAGTCCACCCCTGGATATGGAGGACACCACAGTACGATACTGTGTCTCAAACTTGACGTGTTAGGTTGCCAGTGTTGGACTTCAGCCGTTTGCTGATGTTTGGAATTGTCACACAATAGTATTTGATCCAGTTTTGCAGTTTTCTCCGCAACACGAAACTACATTTCACATAGCCAATTCTGGCAGTCGGAGCTGACTCCTATTTGGTGGGCTTGCTGCCAGGATTCCCTGGCCTCACCCTGCACGGCTTGCTCAACCATCGGTTTCACGTCGCATCACTCCCTGCCCTTGCTTCGCTCGCACATAGCTTCTAAAAGTAGATCATGTCTATGTACATTGCATCCAGGTAGTATTAAGACCCCTTCACTTCTTTCGCAAATTAAACGGAATGATCTGATTTACATAAGTACTCGTACTCTTTGTCATGACAAGCCTTGACTGGCTCGTGTTTACTATTTAGTTGCATATCTTTTGCATGCCATGACTTTCTGGTGTCTGACCCATCAACATCAATTGGATGTGAAATAATGTGCCAACAATACTGCACTGTGGAATTAAAGTAGCCTAATGGCCAATAGAATCAGTTTATTGTTAATAAAATAATTTGTACACGTCTTGACTTTTCTGTGAATTATCTTTATGATCAAGATTACTTCTAAACAATGCATTCCCTGACTGTACTAGCTGATGTGTATCAATGCATGAATCTGTCACGATCTACATTGATCGTTGCCAGTTGGCGGTGTAGGTGGGGAAAGGACCCAAGTGCATGCAGCGTGTTTAATTCCAAAATTCTGGGACAGGCAGGTGAACCGTTACACAGGTCACAGGGTACAGGTAGCAAGGCTACAGGGTACTCACTGACACAAATGATCTGATAGAGAACACAGGACTGGGGCAGGCTTAAATAGGGACTAACAAGGGAAGTGACAACGAACAAGGGCATGGAAACAGAACAGACTACTAAATAGCAGACAAAACAATGAACAAATACAATACAACTCCAGATCATACAACTACAAACCAAAACAGAAGTCAACACATGGGGAGCACACCAGGAAGGAGACAATGACAAGTGGGGGGCGGAGACAGAACACAAGAAAGACAAGTTGGAAATAATAAAGCCATGCAAAAAACCCAAAACCTCATCTCACTTGACGGGTTCAGGGACAGACCGTGACAGGATCACTTTGTATTGTTATGTTGTTGGTGCAGAAGACCACAGAATAAGGAGCAACATGCAAGCATTCATTCATTGTGAATAGTGACGGATGTACAGTATCTAAACTTCCACAAGGCCTGCTACATGTTTATATTTGTATATATTTTATATATATTATATATATTTTCAGATGCTTGCCTACTATTTCATTCTAAGTAAACCAACTGCTTGAGGAATATAAGGGTGACAGTGCTGTCAGAATCATCCTATAACCCCTAGTAAAACAAATACAACATAGATTTCATTTGGAATGTCATTTTTGAATGATTTAAAACGATGTAAATGTTATGACATGTTATATAATGGGTGATGGGGACCTCTCTTGATGACTTTATAGATGCTCTTCATTTGGATGGGGAATATAGAATACGTTTCCACAACCAATGCCACTCAATTACAGTAATATTACTATACATCACACTAACTGTTACACTGGCCTGTTTTTGACCGCAGATCAGATTATACTTAACATAACATATTGAGCATCCAACGCACACATTACAGCAGCAGACAGCTGTCACGAACACGTTACACTAAAATCCAGTCTCCGTCTGAAACGCCTGCATGTCACGTGACTGCAAACAACCAATCGGTGTGCGCGCAACGTCTCCCAGCATGCACCGCAACAAAAACTTTCGATTCTTTCGTTTTTTTCTGACACGTTATTATTCTGCGAAAAATTACTTTTGTCATATTATTCATGAATGTTCCTAATGCGTTTTGAAAAAATTTGGCTTTTATAAGTACATTTTTGTACTTTTTTTGTAAGTTTGTAACCGTCGGTGAGAGTGTGGTTGTGGTACATAAGGTGAGCGGCTACAAGCACTGAACAGATTTTGGACAGCCGTTTGCAGACGCAGAAGACTTTGGATAGAGGAACCCCAACAAGA
This sequence comes from Malacocephalus occidentalis, assembly GCA_900312585.1. Taxonomy (NCBI): domain Eukaryota; kingdom Metazoa; phylum Chordata; class Actinopteri; order Gadiformes; family Macrouridae; genus Malacocephalus; species Malacocephalus occidentalis. The sequence goes on from OMOU01090442.1 coordinate 4,586, forward strand.
AATATGCAGCCCAGTAGTGGTGCTCGTAAGACTGTGCGTCCCACCCGTGAGGCTATAATGTACAATGGCGTAGTGTTGGTTGGTCATTCCTTTCGGGACCCCCCGGTAGAGAAGGAGCGCCCATCAGAGAGCAACAACCCTCGTTCGTACTCAGCTCCTCCCTGTGAGAAGGCGACACACTGCCCTCCTCGTAACACCGTGCGCCCTAGCCGACCGGCTATAATGTACAAAGGTGTAGTGTTGGTTGGTCATTCCTTCCGGGACCCCCCGGTAGAGAAGGAGCGCCCGTCAGAGAAGGACTCCCCCTCTGCGTACTCGGCTCCTCCCTGTGGGAAGGCGGCACACTGCCCGCCTCGTATCATCGTGCCCCCCACCCGAGCAGCTTTAATGTACAAAGGCGTAGTGCTAGTTGGTCATTCCTTTCGGGACAGGCCGTGAGTGAATGAGCCACCGGCTCCATGCATGCATAGATCCCATCTCCCTCCCCGTAATCTCCTGCTCCCTCTCTCTATTCTAACCTCTCTCTCCCCACTATCCTATCAAGATTTCTTCCTTCTTAATTAAGGGAGTTTTTTCTTGCCCTCTGGGTGGGCTTAGGGTTAGGAGGGTGTCATAATTATATGTCCTGTATTTTGTGTTTATTTAGCTGTTGCTTATGTGTTTATCGTTTGCCATGTTGCACCACCAAATAAGAACGTGTCAAAAATAACCGAAACAAAAGTAAGTTGTTGCACACGTTTCAGATGGAGACTAGATGCTGGTGTAACATGTTAATTATGCTAAATATGTTCAGGGTACGGAAGTATGACAGCACTGTTCCCCTTATATTCCTCAAGCAGTTGGTATACTTAGAATATAATAGTAGGCAAGCATCTGAAAATATATCATAAACATGTAGCAGGCTTTGTGGAAATTTAGATACTGTACATATTCTCTGTCAACAGTCGCTATTCACAATGTTGAACGCTTGCATGTTGCTCCTTATTCTGTGGTCTTCTGCACCAACAATATAACAATATAAAGTGATCCTGTCACGGTCAGTCCCTGTACCCCTCAAGTGAGATTAGCTTTTGGCTTTTTTGCACCACCTGTCAGACATTGGCTTTATTATTTCCCCATGTGTTGGATTTGTATTTGTTTAGTTATTGTCTTCGTTGTTCTGTTCATTGTTTTGTCTGGCTGCCATTTAGTAGTCTGTTCTGTTTCCCTGCCCTTGATCGTTGTCAGCTGCTGTCGCTTCCCTCGTTAGTCCCCTATTTACGCCTGCCCCAGTCCTGTGTTCTTTGTCAGATCCTACTGTCGTTTGTGTCAGTGAGGACCCTGTGCCCTTGCTACCTGTGCCCTGTACCTTCTACCCTCTACCCTGTGCCCTTGATTCCTGTGTACTGGTTCACCTGCCTGTCACAGCATTTTCAAATTAAACATTTTGAGTGAAACACGCTGCCTGGACTTGGGTCCTTTCCCCACGTACACTGCCAACAGGCGATTATCAACGTAGAATGTGACAATTCATGCACGCATACACATCACCTAGTACAGTCAGGGAATGCCAGTAATCTTGATCAGAAAGATAATTCACAAAAAAGTTAAGACTTGTGTACAAATGATTTTATTAACAATAAACTGTAATAGACCAAGAGTAGTCAAGTCAGAAGTTCCAAGGGCACTTTCATCCAACACCCACCTGAGGCAGCACATTTGGAATCAGGGTGGCAGCACTACATCTTTGTAGATGTGTTGGGCGCATGATCGTATTGCAGGCACCAGTATCTGGCTGCATCTTTTGTGAAGATGGCGCTGTGTGCAAAGTATTTATCTACTGGAAAAGGGCCCTGCCCAACATCACAGGTGCCCCGTAGTTGTTGACCTTATGTACCACAACTACACTCACCGACGGTTACAAACATATACAAAAACATACAAAAACGTACTTACAAAAAACACATTCTTTCAAAATGCATTAGGAACATTCATAAATACTTGGCCAAAAGTTATTCTAGCAGGATCATAACATTTCATAAAGAAACGAAAGAAACAAAAGTTGTTGCGCTGTGCATGCTGGGAGAAGTCGCGCACACACCGATTGGTTGTTTGCAGTCACGTGACATGCAGGCGTTTCATACGGAGATTAGATGCTGGTGTAACAGCTGTCCGCTACTGTAATGTGTGCGTTGGATGCTCAATATGTTCAGGGTACTGAAGTATAACCTGATTTGCGGTCAGAAACAGGCCAATGTAACAGTTAGTGTGATGTATAGTAATATTACTGTTGAGTGGCATTGGTTGTGGAAACCTATTTCATATTCCCCATCCAAATGAAGAGCATCTATAAAGTCACCAGTAAAGGTCCCCATCACCCATTATATAACATGTCATAACATTTACATCGTTTTAAATCATTCAAAATGACATTCCAAATGAAATCTGTGTTGTATTTGTTTAACTAGGGGTTATAGGATGATTCTGACAGCACTGTCACCCTTATATTCCTCAAGCAGTTGGTTTACTTAGAATTTAATAGTAGGCAAGCATCTGAAAATATATATAATATATATAAAATATATACAAATATAAACATGTAGCAGGCTTTGTGGAAGTTTAGATACTGTATATGTTCTCTGTCAACGGTCGCTATTCACAATGAATTAACGCTTGCATGTTTCTCCTTATTCTGTGGTCTTCTGCACCAACAATATAACAATATAAATTGATCCTATCACGGTCTGTCCCTGAACCCCAAGTGAGATGAGGTTTTGGCTTTTTTGCTCTGCCTGCCGGACATTGGCTTTAATATTTCCAACTTGTCTTTCTTGTGTTCTGTCTCCGCCCACACACAGCTCCAAACAATCCAGAGTTTATGCAACATTACAGAACAAAATGTATAGTGCCAAACATAATGTACAGTGTCTCTCATAAGTATTCAGACCCTTGCACAGTTCTCACATTTTGTTTCCTTGCAGGCTGGAATATTGAGTTCAAAGTTCAAAGTTCAAAGTTTCTTTTATTTGTCAAATGTGCTATATTGACATACAGCACAGATGAAATTACATGCCTCTCAGGCCCAGGTGAATTTGCGAAATAAAAGACACAGTAAACACTAAGACAATCTAAACAGTGAAGACAATCTAAACAGTGAAGACAATCTAGACAGTCTAGACAGTGAAGACAATCTGAACAGGAAGACAATCTGAAACAGGGAGACAATCTAAACAGGAAGACAACCTAAACAGCGAAGACAATCTAAACAGCGAAGACAATCTAAACAGTATGACAATCTAAACAGTGAAGACAATCTAAACAGTGAAGACAATCTAAACAGTATGACAATCTAAACAGTGAGGACAATCTAAACAAGAAGACAATCTAAACAGAGAGACAATCTAAACAATATAAACAGTGTCACTTAGGATACATTCACTTTGGATATTTATCCGCCTACACTACACTTTACAAGTAAAAGAGACATGAATTGAAAATAAACAATTTGACTATTTTAACATTAAGCAAAAATAAGCTCATTTTTAGTATTTGGTTGCATATCGTTTGAACGTCACCCAATGTGGGGCTCAAACCCACAACGCTGAGTTTCAAGGAGCACCTTCTGAGCCCGGACAAATTCAGTAGTCTTTATTGCTGCATTGTCTACTGCCGTTATTACAACTTGCCAAATACTCTGCAGACCTACTTTCAGAGTGTGTGTTGAGCAGTGGGAAGACGACAGGGTATACATGTGTACCGAGTACCAAGGGACAACCAATACGTTTGTGCAAGAGGTAGTTTGGTTAGTTTGTTGTGTAAAAGTACTTTTGTAATAATTGCTAGATGAGTTAAACATGAAGCCTTTGTTCTGACGCCATCTAGTGGACAATATATATTGGTTGGCCAACTTAAAGCATGTTCACTTCCCAAATGTGCACCACAGAACAACAAGTTAATAATTGCCATGACATGTATAAATGTTAGGAATCATCAGATCATCCCGATAAATTAACGGCTTTACCACAGACACAAATTAAATCAATGAGGCACTACGCTAATGAACGATATCAATACTCTTGTGAGTCTTCAAAACGTCTCCTTATGCAACAACTCAACTCTCGCGAGAGGACGGCTGGCCTAGGCTGTGTTAGATCCGCTCAGATAACCCCCTCTAACGGAGGTGTTGTGAAACCTGTATCCAGTAAAGGTTGTAACAGGTCGTTGGAGAGACTCGCCTAGCCCCTAACTGGCTTATGTCCGGACGTCTACCCTGCTTACTTTGGTGCTGAGACCCAAGGCATAACCCTGGCCACGGGCCACAGCCCCAATCGCTCTCTCCTGGGATTCGTGCGCTTGGTGGTTTGCTAGGATATATTTTAAGGCGTGGATAAGAATAACCTTAGGGATACGTTGTATTAAAGTAACCTCTTAGAACGAGGTTCAAACACTCTTGAATCTTCTTCTCCTTCGGCAATGATCAAATGTCAACTTCAAGTTTAAGTTTAAGTTCTTTTATTTGTCAAATGTGCTATATTGACATACAGCACGGATGAAATTACATGCCTCTCAGGCCCACGGTGCAACAGGTTAAGTAGTGAAAATAAATGAACACTGTAAACAATATACAATATAATACAGTAAGACAATCTAAACAGTAAAGGACAATAAAGGACAATATAAACAGAAGACAATATAAACAGTGAAGTCAAGACAATATAAACAATATGAACAGAAGGACAATATAAACAATATAAACACTAAACAAAAAACAGTGAACAATAAACAGTGACACAGTAAGTGGATTTTATTTATTTTTTCAGTCCGAATAGACCAAGGCATGGTAAAGTGAGGTAGTGTAGTAGTGCAAATTGTGCAAATTGTGCAAATTGCAGGGCAGGGGAAAGTGGAATGTGCAGTCAATGAGGGTGGGGGGGGGTGTTCAAAGTTCAAAGTTCAAGTTCTTTTATTTGTCAAATGCTATATTGACATACAGCACAGATGAAATTAAATGCCTCTCAGGCCCAGGTGAATTAGTGGAATAAATAGACACAGTAAACAGGAAGACAATCTAAACAGGGAAGACAATCTAAACAGGGAAGACAATCTAAACAGGGAAGACAATCTAAACAGGGAAGACAGTCTAAACAGGAAGACAGTCTAAACAGGAAGACAATCTAGACAGTGAAGACAATCTAGACAGTGAAGACAATCTGAAACAGGGAGACAATCTAAACAGGAAGACAATCTAAACAGTAAGACAATCTAAACAGTGAAGACAATCTAAACAGTATGACAATCTAAACAGTATGACAATCTAAACAGTGAAGACAATCTAAACAAGAGGACAATCTAAACAATATAACAAATGGACAATATAAACAGTATAAACAGCTATGAACAATATAGACAGTTATGCACAATATAAACAAATGAACAATATAAACAGATATACAATATAAACAGATATACAATATAAACAGGATACACAATATAAACAGGATACAATATAATGGGTTTGGGCAGAGTCTGTGAGTATTGGGGGCAGGGGCGCTACACCGCATCTCACGATGCGGTGTAGTTTCCTGCGGCAGGACACGGTACAGGCACCGTACCACACAGTGATGCAGCTGCTCAGGATGCTCTCGATGGTGCCTCTGTAAAAAGAGTACATGATGGGGACCGGGGCTCTTGCTCTTCTCAGTTTGCGGAGGAAGTACAATCGCTGTTGGGCTTTTTTGGCCAGTGATGCGGTGTTGATGCTCCAGGACAGGTCATCCGAGATGTTCACACCGAGGAACTTGGTGCTGCTCACCCTCTCCACTGCAGCACCGTCGATGGTTAGGGGAGCATGCTGGGTGTGCCCTCTCCTGAAGTCCACAACAATCTCCTTCGTCCTCTCCACGTTCAGGCGGAGATTGTTGTCCTTGCACCACACAGCCAGGCGACTGACCTCACTCCTGTAGTCCGTCTCATCGTTGTTGCTGATGAGACCCACCACAGTCGTGTCATCCGCAAACTTGACAAAGACGTTGGAGCTGAATGTTGGTGTACAGTCGTGAGTCAGCAGAGTGAAGAGGATGGGGCTCAACACACATCCTTGGGGGGCCCCTGTGTTCAGCGTGATGGTGCTGGAAGTGTTGGAGCCGACCCGAACTGCTTGTGGTCTCCCCGTCAGGAAGTCCAGCAGCCAGTTGCAGAGAGGTGTGTTGAGCCCAAGCTTGCCCAGTTTGTGGGTGAGCTGCTGGGGGATGATTGTATTGAATGCTGAA
>OMOU01090444.1:0-10591 GCA_900312585.1 Malacocephalus occidentalis
GCCCGACAACATCCTCAGTCTGGGTCAGCAGTTCTTCTCCCCGACTGAGTACAGCCTGAGCTAAGCCCTGCTTTCCCTTCCTGAGTCGCCGAACGGTTTGCCACCCGAAAGTCCTTCTCCATGGCCTCCCGGAACTCCTCCCACACCCGGCTTTTTGCTTTGGTGACTGCTGAGGCTGCAGCCCTCCTGACCTCCCGGTACCAGTCTGATGTTTCAGGAGACCCTTGGGCCAACCAAGCCCGAAAGGCCTCCTCCTTCAGCCTGACGGCTTGCTTCACCGCTGGTGTCCACCAGCGGGTTCTTAGGTTGCCGCCACGACAGGCACTGAGAAGTTCTTCCGGAGGTGAGAGTTAAAGACCCTACGGACAGGGGCTTCCACCAGACGTTCCCAGTTCACCCTCACTACCTGTTTGGGTTTACCAGGTCTGTCCGCCTCCCCCGCCATCTGATCCAACTCACCACCAGGTGGTGATCAGTTGACAGCTCTGCACCTCTCTTTATCCGAGTGTCCAAAACATGCAGCCGCAGATCTGCTGATACGACTACAAAGTCGATCATTGACCTTTTGGCCTCAAGTAGTCCGGTACCAGGTACACTTATGAGCCACCTTATGTTTGAACATGGTGTTTGTTATGGCCAATCCATGCCTAACAACAAAGCACCACTCTGGTTCAGATCCGGCAGGCCGTTCCTCCCAATCACCCCCCTCCAGGTTTCTCCATCAAATTGGTTTGCAGCTGAGCTCACATCACATGAACAAACTCTAAACAAACAGGAACACCAAGAACAACCAAGAATGACAGTATGGGGTTAAGAGGGGATCAATGAATAAAAATGGAAGCACTATCTGCTGTTTAGCATGCTGCTGTTTTTCTCAAAGAATCATTGTTCAACCTTTTTAATTTTGGAAACAGCATACGATTAAAACTCAATTTGTTATCGATGACGATGCCCAACTCTGTGTCGCTGTCCACCAACTGGATACCATCACCATTAATGGTGGGTGGTACAGAGAGAGACGGCAGCCTTGAGGAGAATCAGATTAGATTGAAATCCAGTTAAAAAAAGATGGAATAGCTTTCCTGGTAAGATATGTGCCTGGATAGTGGTAAAAGCTTAGGAGAAATCATATAAATAACCTAGCCTAGCCTGTGTTTTTGTTCCTTCAAGGTGTCGATACAGGAAATGTAATAGTGTGATCGAAGCATCTTCCACACTTCTACCGGCTCTATAGGCAAATTGCAGGGGATCAAGAATTTTCTCCACCTGTGATAAAACCTCTTATAGTTTAATAGGCTTCTCCTAAGCCTTCAGAATTAATGAGGTCAGTGCTACAGGTCTGAAACCGTTTTGTCTTACCAACTGGGAAAATATTAGAATGCTTCCACAATTCAGGAACCCTCTGTTGAAGAAAAAGCACAAAGCATTTCTCCTTCCTCCGCAGATAAAATGTCCTTACTGACACAGACAACAGCTCTATGCCTGGCAAGCACAGCTGTTTACGCACAAGAAATAGTTTTGCACCACCTGCGATTGATGTACAGGCAAACTTCCCCTCTCTGTGATTTCTGAGTTCCCTCACTGTTCCGATCCAGCCAAATGCCCCAAGCCATTTATATCCAGAGAAGCATCACAGTAATTTTTTGTGATTGCATGATCACAGAATTCAACTTACGTTGGAAACCCCTGAGGGACGTATCCAGAGACTGGCGTTTCCATTGTAGATTTAAGAGAAACTCCCGCATGTACTTGATTGTTCAGGAGTGTACATGCAAGTGTACTCCAAGCATAGTTTACTAATATCACCACAAGCAAGTAGTATTCAATCTCCATCTCTGACTCATAAACAACATTTAGACAAAAAAAAATAGAAGATCTGACCCAGGCAGTGCGAAAGACCATTAACATAACAGATGGACAAATGCCCACTGACACGAGAAACCTGTTGCCGGTTGCCACATGAGCAATGCCTTCAGAGTCAAAAGCTTATACATTCTCTTTATCGATGAGTGTTTTGTCATTATCCGATGAGTATTTAGCTTAATCAGAGAGAATGTAGCTGGCAAACATGTTTGTATATATCTGTAGGTTTATAACGTGTGTAGTAGACAAGCCGGTAGAGAAGAGTAGAAATATATGTTTTAAGTCTTATTATGAACCTCTGTCTTTTGACTCTTGAAGGAGGTCATCTGAGTTTGAACAAATGTCTGAAAGCCCTACAGAAACCCTGCATGCTTGACTCCACCCCTCATGCTTGCTGGTTTCTGGTGCAGGAACTGTGTAGTCTACCCCCTGGAAGTTCAGTCTGAGCATTGTCGGACTTCTGGATCTGAGATGAGTTAATCTCTTTTTTGGAGAGGGAAAATGCTGGTCCCCCTTATGAAACATGGCTGAAACCTGTCTTTTCTTCCATATAAAACAATAGGGGGTCCAGTTGATAAAAAGCCAGTGGGTGCCAGTAGAAGGAAGACAAAGTCGTCTGTGGAGCGTGACCTCTCCCCTGCTTTTGCTACCGGCAACGACCCGTTCCCTGAACCTGTGAACAACTCCACAAAAGACTCTTTTATCTACTCACCTTCACGTAGGAGAACCAGAAGTAAGCAGTTCCATCCATCCATCCATCCATCCATCCATCCATCCATACAGTCTACCTGATGCCTCATTATCCACGTTAGCTGTTTTAATATTTGACATTCATCATTTATGAATCCTTGCCTGGTCATAAGAATTTCACACAATGACCATGCTCTATATTTTATACGAAACCTCTTTGACATTGTACTTGGTACTCTTTGACATGTTCAGCGCAAAAAGGGGGTTCTCCGATCCTGAGTGAAGCGGCCCTCCCCACCCACACCAGGAGGAGACGTGCCCCTGTCCAGGTCAGTGCTTCAGCACCTCACAACCAGCATCAACAACTGTATTATCACCTACCCCAACAATCATATCTCACGGTTCTTATTACAGGCTAAACATTGACACTTGGTCCACTATGGTTCACTCCGTAGTTTGGAATGTTCTTACAAATAGGTAGCCTTGCACAGCCAGACTATAGTGGCTGCCCCAAGTATACGGGATCAATAATGAAATGTCCAAAACTGCACTGCCAAAACGGCTCAGTGTAATCTGCATCACTTGGTGGGGTTCACTGATTGGCCCACTGAATGCTATTCAGAACCAAATTGCCCGTGTTGGCCTGGTTCCAGACTAATATCTCAGGGCATATCCAGAGGTGAGCATGCAAGATGCTTTGCGAGGCTAAAGGATACAAAATAATAGTTTCAAATGTGATTTGTTTCTTCTTCTTCCTCTCCAGAATGAAAGTGTGTCACCAGATCATGCAACAACTGTTCCCAAGTCCAGAACAATGATCACATCAACAGCCAAGTAAGAGTCAGTCAATTCTAGGGGTATAGTCGATTATAGCTGCAACTTGTAACGTCACTCTTATGGTTATTAGAATAGATTCAACTTTATTGTCATTGCACAGAGTATGCATACTAGTACAACGAAATGCAGTTAGCATCTAACCAGAAGTGCAAAAGTAGTAGTAACAGTGCAACAGTAGAACAGTGAAACAGTAAGCAGTATGAGCAGAATCTACAGAGAATGTACACAATCTACAATATACAGTCTACTATATACTTTAAACATTTCTGGCATCGTTCTCACACCTACCCAGGCTTTTGTATGCACCCCAGACAGGTTTAAGGTTGCTTGCTTCAATATTTAGGTATTGAATAGCTGTTATGTTGCAGTGTCTGATTACATCCAGCCATGTCTGGCACAAAGTTACAATGCGTGGAAAACAATGAAAATGTGCTTTAAACCAGAGTTTAACAGGGGCATAATACTACTACTAATTCTACTACTACTAATAATAATAATAATCACAAAACAACAGCAACAACAACTGGGCACAAAGCAGCTTATTATTACACCAATATACCATCAGGCTAACGTTGCCACATTAGTTTGTTTGATTTTAATGCAACTTAATGGAATGTTTTGCTTTGCTTCTCTCTGACTTTGACACAATGGGAAAAAAGTCAACTGTGGCTAAAATTAAAGGTCTTTGTTTCTAATGTTGGACATTTGAAATTGTATAACTAATAGGTAAATGAATGCTGACCAGTTCATTAAAAAGGACAATAAGTCGTGAGAAACGGGGGCACAAAAAGTAAATAAAAAAACGCCACTGTAATGATCCAATACCCCAGATTTACAAAAAATAAGAAAATAATAAACAATAATTCTCATGCATGAACAACATGAATGCAAAACCAAACCATATGAAGAAAATACCACACCAAAAAAGGGGGTTATTCTATGGGCCGGGGTATGTCCTAACTTATCTATTAACTCAATATAAAACTAAGCTGCCAAACTAAATCTAAATCTGAGCCTTCACAACAGTCATCTGTTTAAGGAGACTCCTTCTCTAGAAATGGTGGTGGGCCGGCGCCCCCTATTGACAAGTCGCCACTGGACGTGGGTTTGGGGGGCGGGGGGCTGTTCACAGGGCTGCCTGGCGTTCATACAAAAGGTGTGAAAATGACCCCAGAAGTTGTTTAAATGTGAAATTCCCCTTTTAAGCTAAATAACAAAACACACATACCATATGAATCAGCAATGGGAAAACAATTATTTGGAGCTTCTTTCCATAATGAAAGGATGTTTTGTGATTGATGTATTCATGTTAGTGTCAATACCTTTGGGTGATTGCTCAGGCCACAATTGAGTAGAAAAAATGCTCACAAACTGGACGGTTTCAAAGCCTATTTGTCTCCAGATTAACCCCTTGAGTAAATTAAATGGATGCTGTTCACTTTACTGACTTCTTCCCGGTTGCCACGCAGGTCTAACACAGCCTTGGTGCCGCTGGCGAGAGTGGACTTGATCTCCCCTCTGCCCAGCCCAGCTGAGAGCGTCCCCCGTGCTCAGAAGAGGACCGGGGGGGAGGGAGACAGCACGGAGGGGCGTCTGAACCGCCGGCGTCAGCGCATCATGGACATGGTCTTTATTAAGCCGGTCACCCGGAGGAAAAAACTCTGAGGGCCACGATCCAGCCTGTGAACCTCAAACCATCAGGCCCCCTACAGTTTGTAGACGCTTACTATCTCTGGGTCCATTTCTCCCTGCATCTCCTCTTCCCAGCGCTTCTGCTGTTATTTTGTGTTTGATTTCCCACCTTGGCAATAGACTGAAGAGAATTTCACCATTGAGATTTGTAGAATGGAGAGCTGTTTAGGTATTTTTTAGGTATTCTTTTAAAGTGTTTGAGCTCTGGTGTGTGATTTCTAATAAAGATAAATAATACATGCAACAAATATGACTTGTTTATTTTGATCTTTTGAAGTGTTTTTAAATGCATCATCTTATCAACCTGCCCGTCTTAACTAAAATGTTTACACTTTTGTGAAAGATTTGTACACTGATTGGATTGGGACTGTTTTAATGTCACATGCTTGTTGTGTATGGAAAACAGATTGTACAATAGTTGGGATTTGTTAATGGGCTTGTTTTGTGCCATGTTGATGCTTTGTAATAAATTCATGGCACCTACCAATTGAAACCTCTAGCTAATTTTCTGATGGCTGGACCCTTTGGTAAATGGATTGCATTTATACAGCACTTTCATCCAAGGCGCTTGACGTTTGCCCATTCGTACACCGACAACAGTGTCAACGTGCAAGGAGAACAACCAACACGTCGGGACCTATTAGCGTGAGGCATATGCCTTTGTGACGCCTCCACACTTTGCTAGGCGGAGCCCGGGGATCGAACCAGCAACCAATCTCACCCAGTTTCTTTATGCAGGCTATCAGGACTGTGAACTCTGATTTCACCACTAACTCTCATGGCCCCTGCACACATACATATGCACACATAGTACACAGTACATGCACTCACATAGTTTTACTACATAAGATATTCGATAACTTATGACATACATGCAAACACATGGTCTGTATTCACTTTACTCGATTTTGTTTAATGTTTGTATTTTATATAGCCTTTTTAGATACGTATTTCCCATTCCTGCTGCTCTTTTTGCTGTAAATAGTGTGGTTATTCTGATCCCGCAAATTCGAGTTATTTGTATGCTTTTGCACATTCCACTGGGCATCACCACTTTTTTCATTTGTCTGCATATCCTGTATGTGGATGGCAATTAAACATATTGATCAAATAAAGGTAAATAATACAACACATTTGACTTGTTTACTTTCTTTTGATCTTCTGTGTTTTAAATGCATCATGTTATCAACCTGCCTGTCTTAAATAAAATGTTTACACTTCTATTGACTCTGTCTTTCTGTGTGTGTGTGTATTGCAAATGCTGCATTTCATTTTGTGTCGTGCATAATTCATAATCGCAGACGAGCAGGAGAAAGTAAAACCACATACTCCGTCCGTTTCCGTTTTCCCTTACGTCGAATGCATTTGCCAGGTCGCGGCCTGGGTTCAGATGCTTTGACACTTCTCATTCGTCAAAGTCACAAGTGGAGAATATGGTGGTATTTAATGTGCCTGAAAGTGTAGATGAGCTTAGGCCTATGAACTGCTCATGGGGTGATAGAGTGTATCTATCAAGAGGAAGGTTGCTGGTTCAAACCCCGGCTCCGCCGGTGTATCGAGGTGTCCCTGAGCAAGACGCCTAACCCTAACTGCTCCTGACGTGTTGGTTGTTAACCCGCCGTCGGTGTGAGTGGGTGAATGTCAGACAACTGGAAAGCGCTTTGGATGAAAGCGCCATGTAAATGCAATCTATTTACATGACCTTAATCTGTTTTCCTTAAGGTCAAACGCGCATTCTACACCCATGTAGTTACATTAACCATGTAGTTACATTAACCCATGTAGTTACATTAACCAGCCGCCCGAACGGTTGTTCGATGCCAATATGCCCTTGTGTTTACAGACAGCCCTTTCCCTTTAAATGTATCGATGTCAGTAACTTGACTCGGTTTGGTATTCCAAAGGCTGGCTCCACGTGAGCTATCCTATCACTCAATTTGCCCGTCCAGCTAGCGCCTGGCTGCAGCAGCGCTATGAGGGCTACAGCTGCAGACATGCACGGTAAGGACTGCGTCCGAGTGGCGGTCAGAGTGCGTCCATTCAACAAGGTGAGCGCTTTGTTGTTGTGCAAGAATTGGCTTGATCTTTATCGTCCGTTTTTAATACACAGTGTTGTGTTGGTTCTATTTATATGGTTGGTTCTATTGATATTTGTCTGGTTTTTGTACGCTTGTATTGTCATGATGTATCACTAATATCCTGTGTTGGAGTTAAGTTAAGTAAAGGGTCCCTATGTACCACCAGGTGTGTGCGTGATTCACCGTTTCAAAATGGTCAGGCGAGGTGAAGACAACATGACAATCCTTGATATTGTACTACCACAATGTGGCAAGAACATTCGTGCACTCTATAAAAGCATTTTCTTAAAATACTAGACAACAATTCATACATTTTTCCTACTGAAAAATATTAATTGATGTAATTAATTATTGACTGCATGAACTGTGCAAGAACAGCAGGATTTAAAAAAATAGTGATATGGTTATAAACTATAATTTACAACATACACATTGGTCCTTTAGAATCGATATTGAATCCACCTGCAGCTTTCGCCAGCTCAGGCAAGCATTACTGTTGCTGGTTTGGTGATTTTATCAACAGGATCAAACTAAATACTTGCTACAGATGAGCAGGGAAGTTGCATATGTATTTTACATTATAAATAGATAATAGATTAATGTCATCTGCAGACTCTAAGAGACATTAACTACCACTCATACTCATTTAAAACACAATTCCATAAACTATTTACATTAGAAATATGCATAGAAATGATATACATAGACCTATATAGAAATGCTATACAATCTATGTACATTGAGCAGGGAGGTTGCATATGTATTTCAAATGGTTAATAAATCATCTGCAGACTCAGTTCATGCAGACTCGGCAAGAGACATTGACTATTACTCATACAAACTATTACATTACGAGTTCATAGCAATAGTGTATGTCCAAAAAGATGGATGACAGTAACATTAAGCTACCAAGCTACAGGTGTCGATGGTGCGTAACATATACATGCAATAATACAAAAATGTAACTCAATGAAAAAAATGAAGCACAGAATCCTTGGATGGTGTGTTAGTACAATAAACTGCACAGCACGCCATCTTATCGCTCACTATGTTCTGTTTATGTTTCTACATTCTCAGACAGAACCAGAACCAACATGGCCTTATGAGTGACAGATAACCTAAACAAACCGAGCTGTCACTCAAGCTGATACGCCCCTAATTATGCATAAGCCTATTGCTTAATATAATTGTATCTGATGAGTTATATAAAAACCGTTTTTTTGTACCAGGGTGTAAACTGTGTATTTTCTGCTGTAAATGTAGACATTTTAACATGGGAGTCTATGGTGATTGACTTGCTTCTGGACCCAGACCCTGGCCTGCAGAAAGAAACTCTGTTCTAGCGGTGTGCCTGCGGATGTGCTTGCCTGACCGCAGCAGTTGGAACAGTTTGTTGTCGGGGTGGTGAGGATCCTTCATGATTCTGCAGGCTCTGGTCGACACCTCCTGTAGTACAGGTCCTGCAGGGTATAGTGCATTCAGTCAAACGCACTAACCTCTGCAGAGCCCTCCTGTCCTGAGAGGAGCTGTTGCCGAGCCAGGCAGTGATGCTTTCTGTCAGGATGCTCTCCACCGCACCGGTGTAGAAGGTCTGAAGGATCCTCCGAGACAATATATTATTTCCTGGGGGTTTAGTACATCATCTGAATGACGAGAGTATTAATCGTTTTTTGAGATCCATAATGCCCAAGCCTAACGATGCTGATGCTTATGAGGTAAGGCAGTTGCATTGACCGCCCACACTTTCGATCTCTTTTTATTTAATTCTCTGCGGCCGTCTCTTGCCCAGAGAGAGAGGGATGCTGGCAGCCGCTGCATCATCTCCATGGCGTCCGGCTCCATCACTATCCAGGACCCGCGCAACGGCCACACCCGCCGCTCCTTCTGCTTTGACCACACCTACTGGTCTCACAGCGGCTTCACGCGGGACTGCAGTGGCTTATTCCTGCCTGAGGAGGCCGGGGGGCGCTACGCTGACCAGGTTAGCAGACAGCTGCGCTGTCATGGATTGTAAATAAACAATTACAATGGATGTTTCTAATTGAATTGGATGAAAACATTTGATGAAAAAAACTATATTTGGCGGATGCTTTTATTGAAGGTGGCTTAGATTAAAATTGTACAGCGGTAGAAATTCACCTAAAATGTATTTGTTATGGAAGCCCCCAAAAAAGTCTGTATGTATGGAGCAACAGCATCCTCTGAGGTAAAATGCCTAAAAGCCTATGCTTAACATTATGCTACAATGTACAGGAGCCATTATGCTATGTTCTTCTTTTGAGACTTACTGTGGTATATTCAAATAAATAAGTAATTGACAATTTGTAAGACTATTATACTGTATTATATTATTATCAGCCTATATTATACTATTCATTTTGTTATTGAAAACATTTATTTAAACTAATTCAGACTCATTCATTTCCAAATTAAAAACGCACAGTAGCCATCAAAAGTCAACACACTCAGCACTGGGAAATGAATTGTCACGCAAGGGTCACTGCTCTCTCTGAGCTGCACAACAGGATTCTGTGTTATCTCTCTGTACTGTGTCTCCTCTCTCCAAGGCAAGCGTCTTCCAGGACCTGGGGGAAGGGATTCTGCACAATGCACTGCAGGTATTCAGTGATTCGGGCTTCACAAATCCTTATTACCCCAAAACCCAGAAGGAAGAAAACCTTGAGAAGAAACGTAGACAAGAATGTTGCCTCCAGGAACATTTTGGAGTGCAACAAAATGAATGGGAAGACATAATAATGGCAGCTGAAAGCCAAAACAAAGTCTATGCCACATTATTGATTATAATCATGTATGCTATTAGACTTGTATTATGATCTTCTCTCCGTCTCCTGCTCCCCTTCCTTAATCCTGACTGTGTCATATCTGCAGGGTTACAACGCCACCTTGTTGGCCTATGGGCAGACTGGCTCAGGAAAGAGTTATTCTATGGTGGGCTATGGGCCTAACAAAGGCCTGGTTCCTACGCTGTGTGACCGGCTGTTTCAGGCCATCAAGGAAAGCCAGGAAAGCAGGCAAGGCCAGGTAGGATTTGTGAGTGTCTCTCAGTGGGATTTTGTTGTGTTAAGCATGTTTTGAATGTGTTCATCTGTTTTTGTTTCATGCCTTATCCTTATCGTTTTGCACCGGACACGATGACTAAAGGTGTTCTTCAGTATGTTGGAGATTTATAATGAACAGGTAAAGCTGACACACACATGCACACACGTCACACACAAATAACAACAGTATTATAATAACAGAGTAAACACACCCAACAACGTTACCTAAGTACAATTGGTTATTTTATGGCTATATTTTATAGATATAGCCAGTACACACTAACTTTTGATTGTTTATTATGTTATTATCAAAATGTTTTATTGAATCATTCATATTCATTTATGTTACACACCTGGGTTACAAAACAAAAT